>VDFB02378610.1:0-64079 GCA_007258455.2 Sequoia sempervirens | reverse complement strand
GATAACCCTAGAGATCTCAATGCAAAATAGAAAGAGATCTTGCAATAGGGATTTCCTAGGGTATGTTAAGAGACTAATGAGGGGTTCACCACCAAGTTAAGACTTGGAAAAGAAAATGAAATGCAAGTAGTAATGCTAAGACATAATTTAATGCAAACTTAAACTAAATGACCTATAAATGTATGTAAAATAGAATAACAAGCTATGAGATGAAATGTGTTCACTTAGGAATATGAAGTAGACTAGAAGGAGCCCTAAAATACTTAAAATTCTTAAATTTTGGCCTATTGGGACTCATTTTCCAATCTTAGTGAATTAGTCCTAGATCTTGGTTTTTGCACAGGAACATGTTTTTTGAAAAGGGGTATTTGAATCTACAAAAACCCTAGAAAAAACATAAAGTGGGACTCATTCATTGCTTCTAGTGAATTAGTTCCATTCTTATTTTTCAAGAATTCAATGTTCAGATCTGTGCTCTAATCTTTTCTCTTGTCTTCCAAATTGATTTCTAGATCGAAAACTATTGATTTCGGACCTATAGGTGACTTTTTATGAAGATGACAACATTGTGACAACTTGATGACTTTCTTCAACCTTGCAACCTTATCTTCAAAGGATATTCAAGACTTCAAAGCACCTAGATCTACAATCACACAAAGAAAGAGACACAAACTTGCTTTTTTTTGTGAATAGGGATTTGTCTTGGTCAAACCCCTTTTAGGTAATTAAATCAAATGATGAGATAATTAGAGACATTGAACATGAAACATGAAACATAGGATATGAAACATGAACAATGATACTTTGAATGATGGACACTTGTAAATCTATAATTTAGCATGAAGTGGCCATGAAGGATGTAGATCTTGATCATGAAATGAATGAAGAATAATGCTTGACCTTTGATCTTGAATACAACATCACAACACTAGCTCAACAACATGCTTGATGCTTGATTATAATGGATCTTGAAATGCTACAAAAAATGATGAATAATTATGCCCTTGAATGACTTAGAAATTATCTTGTAAACCTTCTTGAGACTCCTATGAAGTATTGTAATCATGAAATTTCTATTAGGAATTCTTTGACAAATGTATTAGGTGAAAATATGTAAAAGAACCTTGTATTTATACTTAATTATTCAATAATTCCTAAAATTACAATGCTACAAGCTGACATTAGATCTAGGAGGATAAAATCCTGCAAAATTTTTGAATTAATTTTAATTTTATGTTAAATGAAACTCATTCTCCCAAGATGGTGAATGAGTCCCATTGGGCATAATGTATGGGACTAGAATTAAAAAGTTGTTAGAAAGGTGTGAAACTAGGTTCGAGACCAAAAACCCTAGGTGGGACTCATTCGTCCAAGGTGGCGAATGAGTCCCAGATCACTAAATGTTATCCCAAAGCTTGAAAGGACCTGAATTATGTTTGGGTGATGATTAATGTTGGGATTATCCTCAAAATTATACATAAATTAAGGCATGTGGATACAATTTAAGGCCAATTAAAGCATAATAAATCCCAACTATTAAATAAAAACCTTAGAAAAGTGTGAAAGTGTTACAACACTTTACAACACCCAAGAAAAAGGCTTAATTAAGGAAAATTTTGGTTAAAAATAGGTTTATTAGAGTCAATTAATTAATAGAATCCTAGAAAAGTGTGATAGTGTGCAACAATAGGGTATGTACAGGATCATGATGGGCCAAAAAGTGGCAATATGATGGGTATGTGGCTGACGACTATCTTTTTACCCAAAATTGATGAAACGAAAAGGGTTTTTAAAGGAGATTCTTAGCTTTCCATCGATATAAATTATGCTTTACTTTGAATTTAATAAGTAATTATTATTCATTTTATATTCAAATTGCCAAAGTCCTAATTGATAGACCTGATTGAAAACATTCATATCTTCAAGCAACCAGACACATTTTGAATCCAAAATGATGCATCAAATCTCTATGCTTCAGATAATATAGGATTAAAAAAATATAAATTAAATTTCACAAGTTTTGACCAAGTTATGTGGTCAAACATACGAAGTTTTTATATTTTTTAAAATTTAATAAAAACTCATAATTAATTGTTTACCGAAAAAATTACAAAAAATATGCATCACATTTTCACGAGTCCCCTACTCTATATTCCAAAATCTTATAAAAATATTATCATTTTATTTTGCTATGGTGGTCAAACAGACACCTACTTCTTTTCCCTAAAAATTTAAGTACCACTTACATTGAAATTTCAAATTTTCACCAACAATTTTTTGTTTTAAAACAAACCTAGTAGTTTAGAAACTACATTCAATTTTCTAAAAATTCTATTGTTGCATATTTTTGAAATAATATAAATAACTTATTCAGATTTTTATGTCAAGTTTCCTAACTCTAATTTTTCTAATTTTTTTGCCACTTAAGGGCCTATTTTTATCATGATGATCCTACAAATACTTAATACTTTACAACACCTTTACAAGGTACCATTTAAGTTAATTAGTTCACAAGGGACCAAGACCTAATTTGGTTGTGTTAGACACATTACAACACTAATTCAAGGTATCCTTAAGCTCAATTTCACAAGGGGGTCCCAAACATGTGTGAAAATGTCATCAATGACATTTTTAAACACTACATTTAGCCCCCACTTTAGTGAGAAAATTAACTTGCTTCAAGATTACACTAAAGTAGATATTCAAGAGGGGTCCAAACATACCAATCTAGATGAACATTCATGAAAAAGATCAAAGGAGGTGGCCAACCCCCAGAATCTAAGATCCTTCATCAAACCAAAATGAGAACAAAAGGACATGCACAAGGTGAATGATTTGCAACAAAACAAGATACACAAGTATACAATGCCAAAGACATGAAAGAGACAGAAAAGAATAAGATAGGTGGAACCAACTTGAAACAAAATGTGCTCACCCTAAGGCCACAAAATTTTATGTCATCCACATGGTGAGCATCTACAATACGCTCACTCTAGGGCAACAAAACTTTAGGTCATCCATAGGGTGAGTATCCAAAAAGGGTGAGAAAAACAACCAATATGTTCCCACAAAATGCGAGTGGCTAAAGGAAGTCATTCCTTCATTTGGATCTCATACAACCAGACCAAAGCTATACCTCCTGATAACTTTGATAAGGTACCACACAATAATGATCTTCAAGCTTCATGAGACAACAAGAAATTTGTATGCTTGGAGCTCATGAACAAACAATGAACTTCAAGCTCCATGAAAAGGGGATGCCCCAAAAAGGTAGTATGTCACATGTGAGAAAACTTAAGGCATGTCGAGTCCACATCCCAAGCTTTCTCTTATATGTACATGAAAGGTGGTCAACTATCCAAAAGAAACAAGTGACATACAAGGACAAGGCTACATAACCCCTTGCCCCCACTTAGTGCAAGATAAGGATAAGTTGAATAGGATGAAAATAAATGTTAATTAGAAGAAATAGATACATCAATACAAGGAAGAGCATCATATTCCTTAAGAAACTTTGAATTGTTCTACTCAAAGCCCTACATTCATTAGTAGAATGAACATGAACTCTATGATATGCACAAAATGAGCTCTTGTAGTAAGATTTCTTTTGATGTTCTTGGAGGGAGAGATATCAAACAATATTTGAGGAGTCTTGACAAGATACTTTCTTGATCAAAAGTAGAGATGTTTCTTTATTTTGTGACAAATGATATCTCTTGCTTAGTATTAGTTATCATACCTACACAAGACTCTTTAGATTGTGATATTTTGTTCTCTCCTTGAAAGGAGGATGTAAAATCTATCGGAATTGAATCATAAGTGTTTAGCATGATGATATTAATGTTAAGCGAGGACTTCTCTATTTCTTTTAAAGGAAAACAATCAAGACCACTAGTGTCTATCAATTCAGGATGCACCACTGTTAAAGTCGGCTTAGAGGAGTCTTTTGTAAGAGTGTTGATATTAAGTGAAGGCTTGTTTGTTTCTTTTGAGGGACAATAGCCAATACCATTAGTCATTCCTTGCATGTTACGCTATATAGGGACATAGATACCTTGCTCTCTGCCACCACATCCTTTCCACTATATCCTAGTTGTTTCATAAGTTCATATCCTCTTTCGTAAAGCTTTTTCATTTCTTTTGGATTTGGTGGTTGTTGATAGTCAGCTTCATCAATGTTTGTTGTGTATTTTTTTTGTCTTTTGGTCTAAAGTGGTTGAGTTGGATTCTTTTGAAGGGTCTTCAAAATTTTATGTTAACATTACCACTTTTTCTTTTCCCTTTTCATATTCTTTTCTTATGATCTTGTATTCTCCCATGAATGTTGTTTTGAAATTAAATGATCACAAATCATCTCGTGGTATCATTGTGAAGGGTTTAGGAAATCTATCTTTTTGTTGTTCTTGGATGGGTTCTACTTGTGTAGTTGGTGTTAATATTTTCAAAGGATTTTTCCTATTTTTCTCAATGTTCAAACAACTATTTGGGTCAAGGTTAGCTTCAAGTGTCTACACTTTATTCTTGTATACATACTTCATGATACAATGAAGAGTGGAAGGCACCCAGTTCATTACATGAACCCACGATCTGTCTAAAAGAATATTGTATGAAAGATCATGAGGCATAACATGGATTAGTGTTTCTGATGTGGCCTTTCCAGTTGTAATAGGAAAAATGATCACACCAAGTGAATTTTTTCCTACATTGTTAAATCCCTTAATAGATAAAGAATTAGATTGAATTTTCATTTATCCACACCAAGATTATCCAAAAGGGATACACTACAAAAATTAAGAGTGGAGCCATTGTCAATGAGGGTTCTCTTTATGCCTATCCTTTTATATCGAGATAGTATTATGAAAGCTTAATTTTGTTTTTGCACTTCAAAAGGGGGGAGTTAACTTTGGTGAAAAATAGTGTCAAAATTTATTTCTTGGATCATTGTTGCTATGTCATTCAAGTTTTCACTAGAGGGTACCTCAACTTATTGCAAGGTGGTTTGAAGCATAATGTTATAGTTAGGTGGATTATTAATTAGGTCCAATAGGGATATTTTGCATGAGTATTATTAAGTTGTTCAACAAGATCATACTCCTTTCCACTATGTGAAGGTAAACAAGGAGCACTAGGCAAGATGGGATTAGGAAAAGATAAGGTTGTTGGGGTTGATTGTCTTGGTTGTGAATTTTTTCTAGTTTTATATGTATGAGAAACAGTATTATGACTCGGTTGTTGTGAAAAATTATTCTAAGGTGGGTAGAGGATAAGTTTGGGTTTATTTTGAGTTTGTTTTTTGTGTGATGGTGGGTAAAGAATTATAGGATTCTTAGGATGTCCAATGGGATATGTAGGAGGTCCAATAGTCAAGGATAATCTAATGGACACTTGTACATTCATAACCTCAACGATTTTGGTTTGATGTATTTCTAATAAAGTGCAATCTAGTATCATCTTTTCACAATAATACAAGGGAATTACATCACTATCATTTTATTGCACCATGATATCCTCCCTAGAAGGAGAGTGTTTAGGAGAACTACAAACCAATGTTTTTTGACATTAAAGGACTGGTTCTTCCAAAATGGCTTCATCGCAAGTAGGGGATGATCAATGGTTGTATTTTCTTACTTAATAAGGTTTTTCCTAGGTGAAGAGGGACAACTAATATTTTCATGACTTTCATAGATCAAAGCATCTTCTCCACAAGTAGGAAAGATACTAGGAGAAGAACAAGTATGATTTTCATGATCATTTATGATTTCATTCCTTTGTTCTGTAATGTCTTCCAAAATAGGATAAGTAAGGGAAGGATCATAAAGAGGGTTGTTATAGACATTTAATGTTTTATCATCTAACACCAACATATCCTCAAAATTTACAATCTCATCCTCTAAAAAATCATCACAATAGGGAAAAGTGATGGGAGACAAATATATACTAGTTGAAGTTTCAATGGTCTCCTAGTGTGTTATG
Organism: Sequoia sempervirens; assembly: GCA_007258455.2. Lineage (NCBI taxonomy): Eukaryota > Viridiplantae > Streptophyta > Pinopsida > Cupressales > Cupressaceae > Sequoia > Sequoia sempervirens. Next base: position 58,106 of record VDFB02378610.1, on the reverse strand, counting down.
TGATTATCATGATTACCTACGGTTTTTTCTTCTTGTTTGTCAATGTCTTGTCCACTAAGAGAGGTAAGAGGAGAGAAACAACAAGGGCTATCAAAACTCTAATTGATTGGTTCCTCTAACAACAAAATTTCTTCTTCATAAATAGGAGATATATTAGGAGAAGAACAAATATTATTGTTAGGATTGTCCAATGTTCTATTCTCTTTCACTAAAACACTCTCATAGGGAAGGGATATAAATTTTTTCGTAGCCTACCTAAAAAGGTAAGGTACTAAAATTGTTTGAAAAAAATTGAAAAGAACTTCTAACCATTTTATTCAATGCTTCAAGAATGTAAACAATGTGTATCCAACAACAAAAAGTACTTTTATCCAACACATGCAAAACTTTAAGAATGCAAACAATGTATATCCAAAAATGAAAATAAATTTTATCAAACTTATGCAAAGTTTTATGAATGTAAACATTGTGTATGTAAAAGTGAAAAGTACTTTTATCTATATTACATATGCAAATTTTTAGAAATGTGATAATTTTCAAATCTAATGATGCTTGTAATTGAAATGATTTCAAAAATGAGTAGCCTAAATTAATGCTTTTGACCTAGATGGATAAACAAAATGTTCCTAAAACTTTCTAGGCTTATAGTATATGTTACTAGCAAGCTTAGGAAGCACAAAAATGAGGTTTTTTATGCTATAATTTAAGGTAGTTTAAAATATAGAATGGGACTAATTTTCCTAGAAGGGCGTATGAGTCCCAATTAGGGTTTTTTCACAATTTTCAAGAAATTTTAACTATTTTCTATGATTTTTCATTTGTATAAACTATAATCTAAGTAAAAACACAAATTTTGCATAATTTTAAATGATTTGAGATGAAAAATGAAACCTATATGCACTTTAACTAATGTAAAATTTGGAAATCTGACGAGGGAGCAAACCCGAGACACATAAATAACGCACACAACTAGAAAACTTTATTATTATTCAATAATGAAAATCTTACATGCAGAGGATCCCAAATCCTTGAGCTTTGCGATACATGCAAGCTACAGAAGTTTCAAAAAAAATACAGAAATTACAGAAAATCCCCTTTTCGCAGCATGCGAACTCTTTTCCCCAAAAAGCTACCCAAAAATCAGAAATTAGCTCATAATTAGCCCCTTTTCAGTTTGGAGCCAAAAACAACATTATAGTTATGATTTTTGGTGGTTTGGCACCAAAAATTACAATTTGAAATTCAAATTTAGATTCACATTCAAAAATTAGCACATTCCTAAAAATGCACCAACTTCCAACAGCCATAACTTTTAATCTGACTGTCGGATTTTCAATGATTATACCTTTCCGAAAATCTCTCGAAAAGATGATGTTGCACATTTTCGCAAATTTTTGGGCCCATCCAAAACTGTTTAGTGCCTCAAACTAGACTCGGAAGATTTTTCAGGGCAAAAAGTAGAAACTAGAACTTGAATAACTTTCAAACTGTGAATGATCTTGACCTGATTCTTTCTTCAAAGTGCTTATTTTTCCATCCTGAACCTTCCCATAAGTTTCTATCTTCCCATGCAATCAAATTCACACCTGCTAAAACTAGAAATTGAGCAAAAAAAGAAAAAAAGTAGTTATGAAAGTTGGAAACTCTTATTCTACGAAAAGGGTATCCAGAAATGCAAAAACATCTACAAAAAGCAAACAACAGGAAAATGGAAAGCATCTTTTTGGGTGATGCAAGATTGCCCTCACACCACTGGATGCTCCTGCATGAAAATCCTAGAATTCTAATTAACTAATGCAAATCCTAATGTAATGTTAATGAAAGCAAGATATAGGATGATGAAGCTCTCCAAATCAAAATTTACGATGTTCTAAATATAGGTTCACTAAAATATAAGAATAGAAAATTATCGTCATAAGGGTTTAGGACCTACGACAACAAAATTTCATTTCTCCACATTCAAGGATAACCCTAGAGATCTCAATGCAAAAGAGAAAGAGATCTTGCAATATGGTTGTCCTATGGTATGCTTAGAGACTAATGAGGGGTTTACCATGTTGTAAAAAATCAACACTGAGAGGGGGGCTGAATCAGTGTTCTACAGAAATTAACTTTGTTATCCTGACCTTTAATCCACTTAGAACATTTAATCAAAATTAATATGTAGAAACAAAAAGCAAGAAACCACACAACCATAACAGAAGGATTTTTATGTGGAAACCCTATTAGCGAAAAAACCATGGTGGATGGCCAATCCACAATAAGTTCTAAGTATACCCAAAAGAAGTATTACAAAATGGGAATGCACTTGCATTTAGGCTCACTTCCTAGAGCTCACTACTCAAAAGATGGGCTCACTACCCTTACAATGATCTGGATTAGATCCAAAAGAAAGTAAACTGAATGGATAACATCTACTAATGCTTGATTACAATTTCAGTTAAGCTCTGATGATTAACTTTTGTCTGTTTGATTGATATCAAACTTTTGTTCTGTTGTGCTCAAGTTCACACACAAAATCTTTATGTACAAGTGAAACTATGCATGATATCGCTCAAATACTCTTTTGATGTTCATAACATACACTAATACACTTTCTTCATGCTTACAAATGATGTAATCGATCATCTAAATATATATGTGACTAAGGATTTAATTGCTACAAGTTGGCTTAATAAAACTTAAGAATATTTGCAACTTGTTGGCCCAAATCATGAATAATTTTGATGCGTATTCAAAAAATTCAGTTAGTCCATAGCTAGGACCCATAATTAAACTTTTGAATATGAAAAAATCTTGGATTTTTTCCCTTAACACATTCACAACGTACCACATTCACTGAGTCGGCTACAACAAACAAATAGACAAAAAGTATCCAATTGGACCTCCAAACACATGTTGCAACTCATGCAACAACACAAAATTCAATAACAAGATAATCCACATGCTCATCAAGTAATTCCAGGGATCCTAAACACAAAACAATGATTTGGTGAAGCTATCTGACTAGATACCATGTTCCTAAAGTATTCTACTGGTAATACACATTATTTTACTTTACTTGTCGATATGATTAGATATTGATTTGTGGATCATGGGGATGACTTCTGTTGCCATCAATGATAACACTAGAAACCATATTCCAACACACCACCAAGTTAAGACTTGAAAAAGACAATGAAATGCAAGTAGTAATGATAAGACATAATTTAATGCAAACTTGAACTAAATGACCTATAAATGTATGTAAAACAAAACAACAAGGTGTGAGATAAAATATGTGCACCTAGGAATCTGAAGTAGACTGGAAGGAGCCTTGAAATACTAGAAATTTTCAACATTTGGCCTATTGGGACTCATTTTCCAATCTGGGTGAATCAATACTAGATTTGGGTTTCTACACAGGAACATGTTTGTGGAAAAAGGGTACCTGAATCTACAAGAACCTTGAAAAACACTTGTAGTGGGACTCATTCAACACTTCTAGTGAATCAGTCCTATTTCACATTTTTAGGAATTCAAATTTCATATTTGTGCTCCAATCTCTGCTCTTTTCTTCCAAATTAATTTCTGGATTTGAAACTGTTGATGTTGGACTTGTAGGTGACTTTTTATGAAGATAAAAATCTTGTGACAACTTGATGATTTTATTCAACCTTGCAACCTTATCTTCAAAGGATCTTCAAGTCTTCAAATCATCTAGATTTGCAATCACACAAAGAAAGAGAGAAAAAATTGCCAATTTTTAGTGAATAGGGGTTTTTCTTAGTCAAACCCCTTTTAGGTAATTAAATCAAATGATGAGATAGTGAGAGATGAACATGAAACATGAAACATAGGACATGAAAAATGAACAATGATACCTTGAATGATTTCTTGTAAATATGTAATCTAATAAATATTAATCTGTGATGATAATGGATCTTGAATTTTTGAAACAAATCATGAAGAATTCTACCCTTGAATTCCTTAGAAATTCTCTTCTAAACCTTCTTGACACACCTATGAAGTCTTTTAATCATGAAATTTCTATTAGGAATACTCTCACAAAAGTCTTAGGTGAAAATTCATGAATGAACCTTGTATTTATACTTAATGATGCAAGAATTCCTGAAATTACAACACTACAAGTTGACATCAAATCTAGGAGGATAAAATACCACCAAAAATTTGAATTAATTTTAATTTTATGTTAAATGGGACTCATTCAACCAACATGGTGAATGAGTCCCAATGTATGGGACTAACATTCAAAAGTGCTTAGAAAGGTGTGAAACTAGGTTCAGGACCCAAAAAACTAGGTGGGACTCATTTTCCCAAGGTGGTGAATGAGTCCTAGATCACTAAATCTAGGCCTCAAAGCCTAAAAACACCTAAATTATGATTGGGTGATTATTAATGTTAGAATTATCCTCAAAATTATACATAAATTAAGGCTTGTCGATGTAATTTAAGACTAATGAAAGCATAATAAAGCCCAATTATTAAATAAAATATTAAAAGGAACATGACAACTAAGAGTGGGGGTGAATTAGTTGTCACCAAATTCAAACATAAAACTCCTAAAACTTATCAACTTCACAACCACACTATTTTGTTATTAAGTATGAAGATGAAATGTAGATTGTAGAAAGTAAAATCAACACAATGAACACCATATTTTATGCAAAAAACCCAATAAGGGAAAAACTGTGTTGAGGATTAACTCTCAATATAAAGTGATAGAAAAATTGAATACAAGAGGCTCATTGTCCAGAATGGGACTCACTATCTAGAATAGGACTCACTATTTAGATACAAAGGCTTATTGCCTACAGAAAGGACTCACTATCCAATAGGGAGGTTCACTTCCTATAGATACAAAAGATAAAAAAAAAGATCCACCATAGTAATTTACACACATCCATAGCCTTGATCAGAAGATTGTAGAAACCTTCAACTCACTACTTTTAGGAATCTAAAACAATGAAGTATTGTTGAGCTTCAACTCACTTTCACACAACTCTACTCTTCAATTGTGTCTTACTTTGTTACTTTTCATCATCTAATCCTTCACATCTCAAATTAAATTTATACCATCTTCAACCTTAAAATCATTCTCCAAGGTCAGCCACATACACTTCATTTCATAAATTCAAACTAGGTCAAAAACTCAACATTCCCACAGTGTAAAAGAATGAAAGTGGACCAATTAAAAACTTAACCAAGACCAAAAGCAATGTCTCGGATCAAACACATGCTTCCTTAATTCAATTTTAAATTCTTCATATGAAGTGTAAACACCAGGTCATCCAAACCTAATGAAATCACAAATGAACATTGAAGTACACACTTTCCAATAGGAATATAACATGTGGACAATGTAAGACATTTCATCATGCATGAGAACACATCTTAGATACTTCCAAATACATCCCCAGTAGGTGTAAAACCCTCAAACACAAAAATATTTCTAATTGTCCATCTAGAATATGCAATCCCACACAACTCTAAAGCTCATCTTCCATAGCACCAAAACTCAAACATCTCTGCCATAACCTAGAGAAAATAATTACAAGAAAAATTCTAGATCTGTAAGACCTTAAACAAAATAGTAGAGGATTGCAGTGCAAAAACATTTCTCCCAGTCCATAGATAACCAACTTTTGAAAAGTAGTTCACACACCGGTGAACACAACTTTAACCTTCCATCAAACCAATAGCAACAAATCAGGAGATATCACCAACAAATCACCAAAAACAAACCTTTAGATCCACATGAGCATGCGATCAACATAGAAGAAATGTAGAGCACATGTACTAGAGCACATTTTGAACACATACATTACTTTTACTTCACTCTTTATTATTTTTCAACACATCTACAACATCATAAGGATAGGTCCATATACTCACAACATCTCAATAGAATCTCAACTATACATACACAATCTGCAACATTCTAAATAGTGTTGACATCAATGACAACATTAATGAATACACCACCAAAATTTTTCATACTTGCAACAATCTCCCCATTTTTCATTGATGGAAACATATTACATGAAAAACCGTCAAAGACCACATTCTCCTGTAAACACCCTACACAATAATCTAGGAGAACACCTTTTCTCTTTCTCTTTTACTATTTTTCACATGACTCTCTCTCCCCCTTTGACATCAATGGAAAATATCAAAATTGTGATCACTCCCCCTTAGGAGTGCACCCATTCAACTCATACTACAATAATGAAAACTTTCTACTCCCCATGTGGAGTAGACCCATTCCTCAGCCTCAATAAATGAAGAATTTGTTAATCCACTGGACTGATGCACCTCCATGTGCAAATAGTTCAGAGGGCCAATGATCCCCAATGTCTCCCTATGATACTCAAAAGTATCCTTCGGTAGATCCTTAGTGAATATATCTACAATCTATTCCTTTGTTGACACATACTTCAGCCTAACTTTATTCTCCAACACCTTCTCTCTTAGGAAATGATATCTGATAGATTTTCTTTCTTTCTTGAATGCATTACCATATTCTTTGAAATGTTTATAACACTTGTATTGTCACAGAAAATAGGAATAGGCTCATCACATACCACTCCAATATCTTTCAAAGTTTTCTTCATCCACAAAACCTATGTGCAGTAAGATGTTGCAGCAATATACTTTGCTTCTATAGTGGATAAAGAAACCGAGTCATATTTTTTATTCAACCAAGAAACCAATATTCCTCTAAGAAAGAAATCACCTCCATTAGTACTCTTCTAGTCATCGACACAACCAACCCAATCTACATTGGTATAAGCACTTAAAGTGAAATTAGCATCCTTAGGATACCATAAGCCATAATTTGGTGTACCTTTAAGATATCTTAATATCCTCTATATAGCTATAACATGTGCTTCTTTGGGTTTTTCTTGAAATCTAGCAACTAAACATACTGCATGCATGATATTCAGTTTGGCAGGAGTAAGATACAACAGTCCACCAATCATAGATCTACATTTTCTTTGATTAGCTTTAGTAGATTCATCATATTTACTTAGCTTATAGCTAGTCACCATAGGAGTACTAACCAGTTTGGATTCATCCATTCCAAACTTTTTTAACAACTCTTTCACATACTTAGATTGTGAAATGAATATCCCTTTATCAGTTTGATTTAATTGAATACCAAGAAATAAATTCAACTCACCAACCATTGACATTTCAAATTCTTTTTCCATTTCCTATATAGTCCAGATCTTTCTCTCAACCACTCCATTATGTTGAGGGGTTCTTGGAGCAAAAAAGTGTCTCTTTATGCCATGCTCTTCAAAAAATGCATTAAAATAACTAGAAGCGAACTCTCCACCTCTATCATATCTCAAACATTTGATTCTTAGGTTCACTTCATTTTCTACTCTCGCTTTGAACACTTTAAACCTATCCAGAGCCTGAGTCTTTTCTCTAAGAAAAGAAACCCATGTCATTCGAGAATAATCATCAATAAGGAGCATGAAATACCTATCACCATTTATGCATTATGTTCTAGTAGGATCAAAAAGGTCTGTATGAATTAATTCCAACATTCTAGTAGAATGTTTCTCTTTTCCTTTAAAACTGTATCTTGTTTGTTTCCCTAGCTGACAACTTCTGCAAGCAATATTAGTAGGCTTTATTATTTTAGTTAGACCTCGAAAAACATCTCTTGAACTAATTGTGACTAGATTATCAAAGTTTACATGTCCCATTCTTCAATGCCACAACCAAATTTCATTTTGTATGTGCAGGATCATGATGAGCCAAAAAGTGGCGATATGATGGATATGTGTAGGGTATGTGGCTGATGACTTTTTTTTTACCCAAAATTGATGAAACGAAAAGGGTTTTTAAAGGATTTTCATAGCTTTCCACCAATATAAATTATGCCATACTTTGAATTTAATAAATAATTATTATTCATTTTCTATTTGAATTATTACTAAAGTCTTGATTGATACGATGATTGAAAAATATCTACAGCTTTGAAATGGTATCGCATTTTTTGAATCTAAAACATGTGTCACATTCTATGCTTTGCATAATATTGGATTAAAAAAATAAAATTTGAATTTCATGAATTTTTGACCAAGTTAAGGTGGTTAGACATATGAGTTTTTATATTTTTTAAAAGTTGTAATAAAAAAATCATAATTAATTATTTACTCGAAAAAAAATTACAAAAAAAATGCATCACATCTAGAAATGAGTTCTCTACTTATATCTAAATTCTTATAAAAATATTATCATTTATTGTGGTTAAGATTGGATTTGAAGCGGACACCTGCTTATTTTTTCTGAAATTTAAAGTACTACGCATTGAAATTTAAAATTTTCAAATAGATTTTATTTTTTTAAATAAACCCACAATGGTTTGACTACATTCAATTTGCTACAGATTCTATTCTTACATATTTTTGAAATAATATAGATAACTTATTCAAATTTTTACATCAAGTTTCCTAACTCTATTTTTTTTGAATTTTTTGCCACTTAAGGGCCTATTTTTTCCATGATGATCCTGCACATACCCTTAACCTAAGATACAAGGAACTGACCATCAACACCCTTAAGCTAATAGATGATTCCATGAGTTCTCCTTCCTATGGAAACCAAAGGTCTGGATCCTTTTTTGATCTCATGGGTATTATCCTAAAAAACAAGTTTAAAACCTTTGCTACACATATGTCCAACACTGAAAATGTTATTCCTTAGACCCTTTCGATAATATACATCATCAATGTTGTGTATTCATCAAAAATAATTATACCTTTCCCAACAATCTTTGCTCCTAAATAATCACCAAACATGACCAAACCACCATCATAATTTTCAAGTTTAGTAAACTTACTTTTATCTTTGGTCATGTGATTAGAGCATCCACTACCAATCACCCAATAGTCTGCACCCTATCTAGCATGAAATGTGATGACCAAAGTACCTTCCATCTCATCCTTCTTGTTCTTTGAATCACTTTTCTTGCACATTTTCTAGAGTTAGTAGACATAGATTTACTCTCCAAAGATAAGAACAAGCATTCACTATCATCATTATCATAATCATATTCATTATCAAAGATTTCAACTTCTTCTCTAACATAGTACAACTTTTTGTATTTCTTATCCTATCTATCTTTATGATCTTTGTTCTTCTTATGTATAGTTCTATTTGGACATATTGAAGCATAATGACCAATATTACCACAAATGAAACATTTAAATGGAAACATAGCTTTATACTTACTAGTACCTTTCTTCAACTTCCTTGTAAAGTTCTCTTCCAACTCATTTGAACAATCACTATCTTAATCATCTTCAATCTTTGTTTGTTTAAAAGTGTTTTTTGTCTTTTCCTCTTTCTTTCCAAACTTTCTCATCTCAAATGTAGTCAAGGTGCCAAATATCTCTTCTTTAGTATATGTCTTAGGATTATATGTTTCCTCAATAACTAAAAATTTGTCACTATATCATTCTAGTAGAGTCATTAGAATCTTCTCAATTATAACTTCATCAGTTAGAGTACCCCCTTGATTTCTAACTTCATTTTCTACCAAATCAATTCTCTGAAAATAGTTTACAATATATTCTTCTTCTTCCATTTTCATATTCACATATCTATGCTTTTCCATCAGCTTCTTTTTCAATTTCACTCTATCATTTCCTTCATAAAGATCTTCCAACTTCTTCCAAACTTCATAAGCAGTGCCTAGAGAGATAACTTTTGTTTGTTGAGTCTTGGATAAAGCACTGTAAATAAGATACCTCACTTTTTCATTCTCCTCATAAGCAGAAACCTCATCTGTATTAGTAGGACCACTCACTAGAGCAACATAGTCCATATCAACAGCCTTCCAGGTCTTGTAACCAAGAGAGATAATATATCCTCTCATCTACACTTTCTAGTTACTATAATCAAATCCATCAAACATAGGGATTTCAACCTTATGTGCCATCAAATCTTCCTTAAGCGGTTAAGCTTTGTACGGTCAAGGAACCAAGGCTCTAATACCAATTGTTAAAAGGAATAGGACAACTAAGAGGGGGGGCCAATAATTTGTCACCAAATTCAAACATAAAACTCCTAACACTTATCAAATTATGATATTGCTATCAGGATTCAACCATGTAGTTTCGAGTCAAACTCATTGACCCATGTTTCATGAGTAGTGGTTCAACAAGAACCCATCTCTCATGATATCGAATGGTCCACTTAGCACTCATTGCATCTAGGTGATGCTCACAAAGGTGAAGCACTGGTCTGTCCCGGGAGGTCACCCATCCCAGTACTGCTCCAGCTCAAGCGCGCTTAACCAGGGAGTTTTCTCCAAGGTTAAGCCCGCTTGAGTTGTTACCCCATTTGCAAAACCTTCAGCAACACATTATTCTATTATTAAGTATGAACATGAAATATTAATAACATAAAGTAAAATGAGCACAATGAGCACCATATTTTATGTGGAAAAAAAAAAAGGGAAAATCCATGGTGAGGATTAACTCACAATATAAAGTGATAGAAAAAAAAATACAAGAGGCTCGCTACCCAGTGTTCACTACCTAGAATAGGACTCATTATCCAAAATAGGACTCACTGTCCAAATACAAAAGCTCACTTCCTAAAGAAAGGACTCATTGTCCAACAAGGAGGATCACTACCTATACATACAAAAGATAATAGAAATATCCACAACAATAATTTACACACATCCATAGCCTTCATCAAAATATTGCAGAAACCTTCAGCTCACTACTTTCAGGAATCTAACACAATGCTCACTTTTGCACAACTCTTCTCTTCAATTGTGTCTTACTTAATTACTTTCCACCATATAATCCTTTGCATCTCGACTTGCATTTATACCATCTCCGACCTTAGAAACATTCTCCAAGGTTGACCACATACGCTTCATTTCATAAATTTAAAATAGGTCAACAACTCAACATTCCCGCAGTGGAAAAGAATGAGAGTGGACTAATTAAACACTTAACCAAGACCAAAAGAAAAATCTTGAATCAACCACATTCTTCCTTAATTAAATTTTAAATTTTGCATATGACGTGTAAACACCAAGTTGACCAAACCTAATGAAAACAAAAATGAACATTGAAGTACATGCTTTCCAATAGGAATATAATACATGAACAACATAACACAGTTCATCATTCACAAGAACACATCTTAGATAATTCTAGATACATTCATAGTAGGTGTAACAACCCTCTAACACAAAACTCTTTCCAATAGTCCATCCAGACTATGTAATCCCACACAACTCTGAAGCTTATCTTTCGCGAAACCAAAACTTGAACATCTTTTCCAGAACCTAGAGAACATCATTACAAGATAATTTCCAAGTCCGCAAGACCTGAAACAAAAAAAAAGGGATTGCAAAGTAGAAACATTTCTCCCCATCCACAAATAACCAAATTTTCCAAAATATTTCACACTGGTGAACACAACTTTCGCCTTCCATCAAACCAACAACAACAAATCAAGAGATATCACCAATAGATTACCAACAACAAACCTTCAGATCCACACAAGTATAGGATCAACACGGAGCACATATCAAAGCACATTTTGAACACATACATAACTCTAACTTCACTCTTTATTAGTTTTCTCAAAAGTGTTTGGTAACCCATCATTTCAACACATTTGCAACATCATAAGGATATCTCCATGTACTCACAACATCTCAACTATACATGCATAATCTACAATATTCTAAACTTTGTTGACATCAATGACAACATTAATGACAACACCACCAAATTTTCTCATACTTGCAACATAAAATCCTTATAAAAGTGTGAAAGTGTGTTACAACACCTTACAACACCCAAGACAAGGCTTAATTAAGGCACATTTTGGTTAAAAATATGTTTATTAGACTCAATTAATTAATTAATAGAAGCCTAGAAATGTGTGAAAGTGTGTTACAATACTTTACAACACCTTTACAAGGTACCATTTAATTTCATTAGTTCACAAGGGCCCAAGAAAACACCATTTCAAGGCATCCTTAAGCTCAATTTCACAAGGAGGGCCTAAACAAGTGTGAAAATGTCACTGACGACATTTTTTGACACTACAGTTTCATATGCCTCTCTAGGTGATTTACTCCCATGTCAGATCTTAAACTATATTTTCTAGTTGTTTCCATTCCTTTGTTTATTGTTGTTAGATTTCTATTTTGGTTTACAAGGTTTATATTTCATTCATTTTATTCCATCTAGTTTAATTTGGTTTCATTTCAATTGCATTTATAAAAATACGAATCATAATTAACGAATATAATTTATCTTGTGTTCACTACATTTAGCTTGCATAATTCATTAATTATCCTTTGCATGAACTTTACTACTTGGTGTCCTATTGCTAATTTTATAGCTAGAATAAGTTTGAGACTCATGCCATCCCATGATAGCACAATCATCATGGATCTTGGGTTATCTAACTCTTTACTCCTAGTGTTGGCACTAGTTCACTAGGTATGGATCATACCCTTAATAACTCTTTACCTTTATCTAGCATGACAATTTTTGAAACAACGGTTGCTAGTATTCCACAAGAAAACATAATCCAAATACATGAAGACTTGGAAAACCTACAAAATCAACAAAGTACTAAAAATATTTCATCCACTGGTATCCCTACCATAGATATCATACATTGCATGATTGAAAGTGAAGAAGGAGTTGAACTTGTGCATAACCTAGCTCAATTTTTTGGAAAACATCTTACCTCAACAACTAGTTGTGCTCTACCTTCAAACATTTCCCAAAGTCAAGGAGGAACCCAAATTCCTCCTTCCATAGCCAATGCCTTTGTTCCTACCTATACCAACCCTTAAGTTAGAACAACGATGCAACCTACTAGTAATGTCATTCCTACCTTAGGTATTTATGCTAGCATCTCTAGTACCTTTGTGGCATCACACATCATATAGATCCTACCACTTACCTCCCATAAGCAGGTATGTGGAGGACCATGATGGGCCAAAAAGTGGTGATATGATGGGTATGTGTAGGGTGTGTGGCTGATGACTTTTTTTTTACCCAAAATTGATGAAATGAAAAGGTTTTTTTGAAAAGATATTCTTATCTTTCCACCAATATAAATTATACTTTGCTTTGAATTTAATAAATAATTATTCTATTTGAATTATAACTAAAGTCCTGATTGATAGACTAATTGAAAAATATCTATAGATTTCAAAAGGTATCACATTTTTTGAATATGAAACATGCGTCACATTCTATACTTCACATACTATAGGATTAGAAAAAAAAATATTTTCATGAAGTTTTGACCAAGTTTTGGTGGCCAGACATACGAGTTTCTATATTTTTTAAAAGTTGTAATTAAAAATTCATAATTAATTATTTACTTGGAAAAAATTACAAAAATTATGCATCACATCTTCACATGAGTCCTCTACTTATATCTAAAATCTTATAAAAAAATATTTATCATTTTATTGTGCTTAGGCTCGTCAAACAAGCACCTACTTATTTTTCCCTGAAATTTAAGTGCTACGCATTGAAATTTCAATTTTCACCAAATAGTTTTTTTTTTTAAAATAAACCTAGTACCTTACAAACTACATTAAATTTTCTATAGATTCTATTCTTACATATTTTTGAAATAATATAGATAACTTATTCAAATTTTTACGTCAAGTTTCCTAACTTTGATTTTTCTAAAATTTTCACCACTTAAAGGCTTATTTTTTCATGATGATCCTACACATACCCAAGCATTCCATTCACTTCCCCCTTAAACACTTATACATGTCCACCTAATTCACCTCCATATCAAAATGAAACCAATGACACCATCCTTAACCAACTTTTGCAAAATGTTTCATCCCTTCAAAATAAAATTCCCACCATAAACCAACATCAAAATCACCAACCTACATACTATATTAAAAGAAATCCCTTATCCTTGGAAATATCAACAACAACAATACCACAAGGTATAGAGACTCCTAGATTTCAGAAATATGGAGGAAAAGGAGATCCTTCTAAAAATGTTTTTGCTTATACTGCCTTATGTAGTGATTTTTTCCTTGAGGATAAGCTCTTGGCTAACGTTTTCCCTATGTCCTTGAAAGATACTGCTTTAGAATGGATTTCCTCATTATCAAATAACTCAATTTGTTCATTCAATGAACTTGTTGAGGCCTTTATAAACCATTTCCAAGTACACATGACTCCTAAGATGACTTTAGTCGATTTGATGAGATGTAAGAAAAAAGATGATTAAAAGGTTACTAACTTTATTTCACATTACCAAATACTTCATTCCAAAATTAATATAAATATTCTTAATCCTCACCTTCAACAAATGTTCATTGAGAACTTGCAAACTAAGATATAAGATAAGCTTGGCATGATGAAGTTTCCTTCCTTTACGTACTTATGTATTTCCTTTCGTGATTATCAAAACTCGGTTAGTATTCATGAAACAAAATCCACCTCTAGTTGTCCTAAAAAAATTTAATCCACAAATCAAAACAATTATATACCTTTTAAGAAATAGAATTAAGAGTTCCTTCAATGAAATCCCCCTCAACCAACTCAACATGTGGATACCCAAGTGGCTAATGTAAAGAAGACAACTCCTTTCACATTTGGGGATTTGGCTAGATAAATTACTCCCTTACCCAATACCCTCCATAGCACAATGTCATAACTTCTAGAACAAAAAATGATCACTTTTCCTCTCATTAAAACTCCCAATCCTAATAAGCCTTTACCTCGGACAATATTTAGATCGAATCCTTACTGCCATTATCACTGAAAAAATGGACACATGGAACATTGTAAGCATCTTAAACATCTTGTACAAGACCTCATTGATTCTAGTTGTCCTCAAATTGGTGGTGTTAATGATCAAGGAAATATATTTGTTACCCCTCCTAACCAAAACTTGCAAATATTTAACATACCTACGCCAAATCATAATATTTCATTTGTCAAAGCTAGTGAAAGTAAGAAGAATGATGTGATGAATTTTGACATGGATGATGAAAACATAGATATTATTGAACAAGGTCCTATGGATACTATTTGTGGTAACTGAAAAAGTATCCCTTCTACTTTTTCTGTCTTGTTTGGGTCCTCCTTGTGACCTTGGCTTAGTTGTACCTTGATTTAATGTTATAATGTGGTCAACACATTCACATTAGGTCTTGGGCCCTAGAAAACTATAAGAATTCAAGTGGTGCCTTACTTAAGTGTTGTAAAGTGTTACACATTTTCACACTTTTCTAGGACCTTTTTAATATATTTCACCTAAATAACCTATTTTTATCACTTACAAAGCCTTATTTCAAAGCATTGTAAAGTGGTGTAACAAACTTTGATGCTTTTCTATGCTTGTCATCAATAATTTGACCCTTTCTTATGTTTAAATGCCCCCATTATACACTTACATGCCCTACTTAAGTGTGTTTTTGAGAATAATCTCATTAAACATCATTTAAAAAACCTTAATTCCTGACACCCACTTAAAATTCCTATGTGGGACCAAGTCACCAATAGGGGTGAATTAGTCCCATTTGGCTCAAAAATCAAAATTATTTCAAAATTCTAGCAAGATATTATTTTCTAAGCCTTGAGGTCAGCCTGTGATGTGGTATTAGTGGGAAATTATGCATAATCATGTATAAATATAGGTTTTTTTCCTCTAATTTACATCCTCCTTAATCTCTAACACTCTCTTAATTTTTTGATCAAGCAATCAAGTGATTTTGCATTCAAGCATTTTGTTTGCAAGAATATTCAAGCACTTTGGAGCCATTACTTGCATATCTCCAAATTTCCACTTCAAGGGTTTGTTGAGTTGTAGAATTTCATGTTAATTCATCATTCTCTTTTTCATTTCATTTCATTTTCAAGGGTTTAATTACTAAATAGGGGTTTGACCAAGGCAAACCCCTATTCACTAACCCTTAACACTATTTCCCCTCTTTGCAAGTGTTTAGTAGGTCTTGTGTGCATATTTTCCAAAGAGAAAGGTATGAAAAGTTGTCCAAAAATCATCAAAGTCATTCAAAGTGGTCAAAACCCTAAAAGAATCTTGGAGAAAACCTACAAGTCAAATTCTACATTTTCAGATCTAGAAACCTATTAGGAGTTTAAGTGCAGATCGGGAGCTACAGATTGCACTTTTGAATTTTCTGAAATTTTGAAGTGGAATAAGTTTCCATTAGTGGCATATGAGTCCCACTGCTAATCCTAAAAATTGGTTTCTATAGTTTTGAGTGCCCTTTCGTCTAAAACCTATTCTAGCAGAATTTCCCAAAAATAGGACTAAGTCGTCCAACTTGTCATAAGTGTCCTATTAGGATTCAACAGTGAATTCTATAGGATTCCAGAGCTCCTCTCCATCACTTTCTAGTTTATAGGTGCATCTCTTCAGTTTCATTAATTTTTGTTATAGTTTGTTTGCATTTTTCGTTTATTTTTCATTTCACATTTTGTTTTCAAGAATCCTTCATTTCCTTAGTTTTGCATCAATATTTTATCTTCCTCATCAATTTCCATCCTTAGGAATAATATCCTTTGGTAGATTTCAATCTCCATTGCATTGGAATCTCATGGAATTTTTCTTGAGTGTGAACTTTGCGAAATCATATTCTTCTTCCTTCATTCCCCTTTTAGGTGTGGATAAGAGAAGTTGTGCATCCATTTTCATTGTTCACACTATTCAAAAAATCCTATAAAAGGTATGATTGTATTGATCAAAACTCAACCTCGTAAGGGCCAAAATAAAATCCTCTTGACATTTCTTTCTCATCTAAAGATATAATTAGAGATGCACCTGATGGTCCTCATTACATAGCTGGTTGAATCAATGACAAGACCACTAGTGGGAGATTAATTGATCCCATCTATAGAGAGATTATGATCACTAATGAATTCTTACTTTTTTATGAACTTTATCAAGAAACATATGATAAATTGAAAGCATGGATAAAAATTCATATTGGTTTCGCTTGTGTTACAATGGGATCGGTCACCCTTCTAAAAATAGGACCAAAACAATTAGATTTCCTGTGATCCATCATCTCAATGTTGGAATCCATCCCATCAATTGTGCATAAATGCTTAAAGTTCACCTTTGACAATGAAATTTTCACCATGCACCATAGTGGCCTTAATCATCTATCTTCCCAAGGAAATTTCTCATTGGATTTCTTTTGGCCTGAGTCTATGGAACCTACTAAACCATGAGAAGACTTCTTTTCCAAATCATAGAAAAAGTTTATGGTGAAATGCATAGAAAAACTATCCCTTAGAAACATGCCTCAACCTATGAATAAGCCTCTTGTCCTTGACGAAACTATGATTGAACCTAAAGACATTCCAAATAACCAAGACCAACCTAAGACAAATCCTTTGCCCATTTTATACAAAATAAGAAGAGACAACCAAAGCAATCCCATCACACCTCCTAAAATAACTAAAATATATAAATAGAAACAGAAAAATATTGAATAGCCTCCCATGGTTCCTTTCATTCCACCCCTTAGGGAAGAAAAGAAACCTATGGTTAATAAACCTACTCCTACACAAATGCAGCTTGAAAATTGTACTAAAACAAATAGAAATTGTAGAGAGCATAGGCATAGATATTGTACCCTTTCTCAAAGGTTAAACAAAGAAAATAAAAATCCAAACTTGACTAAAGCAATACACGGTGAGTCTCCCCCTTTTTTGAAACAAAAATATCCTATATTGCAACCGTAACAAGAGATAAATCCTTCTTTGGACATTATCATTTGACCCCCCATTGTGATTAACTTGGAAAATGATGAGGATGTTTCTAAAATTGAAGAGGAAGTGCATAATGAATTGAATACATTGTTTTCCTCTTCTGTGAGCTTAAATGACAATTCTCCTAAGAAGAGTGTTGAACTTGGTGATGATCCTAGTACTGCACAAGATGTTGTTCCTTTGGCCAGATTTTTTCCTTCTGTATATGATGAACAAGATTGGGATGCAGACGACTTTCTATAGGTTCACCCACATGTTCCTTACTATTCTTTGGTATTATTTTCTTTTTCATGTTATGTGTGTTATTGCATGTGTGTAATGTGATACCCTATACTATTTTCATTGATTTACTTATCTCGTTATCACATTCCTCTATTTGTACCTACATTCTTTTGTATGTTTTAAAAATTTTATCCTTTATCTTTTCTTTTTATTTTGTTTTCCTTTTGGGGATGATGCAAGGCATTGAGACATTTACGACTCTTCCATGTTGACCCAAAATCTTATCCTTTATATTTTCTTTGTCTTGTGTTTTTTGTTTGTAGATGACACAAGGTGTGAAGACACTTAGGTCTCTTTCATTGACATGAATATTTTCTTTGTTTTTCTCTTTGTGTCATTATTCTTGTTCCATGAGTATTTGGGGAATGATCATAGTTCTGAGCTCTCTAATAACATTGTGATAGAGACATAGTGACCTCAAATCCATAGATACCTTATGTGATTTTGGGATTTAATTTTGGGGACAACCCCTTATCATGATTTAGATTCATTTGGAAACATATGACTTGGAATAGGGATTTCCAAATAAGCTCTCATATCCTTTTTATTTTTAGCATTTATCATTTGCTACTTTAAAGTAATTACTCACAACATGGTATTTAGAAATTTCTTTAGAGTGGGGGCATACATTGGCATTATTCTTTTGAATTTTATGTTTCATTGTGTGGTATTCTTAATTCATGTGATGTGTCTTTCACTTTGTGGTGACAATGGGTGTGATTTCCTTCAAGAGCATGATCTCTCTTAGCATATTGTATTCCTCTTAGTGGCTTGATGTGACACACTACATCCCTTAAGATATGAGTTTTCTATTCTTCGATTAGTCCTCTCTTGGAGACATTAGGCATGATGTTCTCTAATTTAATACCTTACATGAAGTAATAAAAACTTCTTTGAATGTACCTTACACTACCCTCTACATTTGTAATATCTATTATATGGCCACCTTACATAACACACTTTGCTTTCCTCATTAATCTTGTTGTTTGTGTTGTGTGGAACCTTACCAAAGTTATCTAAGGTATAGATTTGGTATGGTTGTACATATGGGAGCTGAACTTAGGAGTGACTTTCCCATAGCCACTTTCTTTTTTTTGTGAGCACATACTAGTTGTGTGCGCATGCATCTCGTTGGGGTACCACCTAGTGCACAACTTGAGGTTCCACCATCCCTTATGAGTGTTTGTTTGTTTTGCATAGTGGACATATTATTCCAATTGTAATTTTTTTTGGACAAATAGCTTATATCTAATCCACAACATGTGATACAAAAGGGCGAGGCTTGATCCACCCCTTTTCTTTTTGTTTTTTCTCTTTCTTTGTTTGGTAGTGTATGCTTCTTCCTTGATGTTTCTCTTTAATTTATTTACATGTGTTTTCTATTGTGCCAATATTGGTTTTCCATAAGATCTTTATCTTGGGGGCTTGTGCAACCCTCTTGATCGTTTTTTTCCTATCTTACTATAATTGGTACACTCAAACACATTTTGATGCTAGTTTGTCTACTTTAGTGTGATTTTGAAACAAGTTACTCCTCACACTATGGTGGGGGCTAAATGTAGTGTATAAAAATGTATCCCTTTACATTTTGACACTTTTTTGGGCCCTCCCTACTAAAATTGGGCTTCTTTATGCCTTATTTTTTCTTAATTTTGAATCCACAAGCCTCAATTAATGCATCTTTTTGAGTATAATCCTAGCACACATCGAATAACCAATGATAATTTAATGTTTTAGTTTTGTATGGCCAAGATATAGTGATCAGGGACTCATACACCACCTTGGGTGTATGGGTCCAACCTAAGTTTTGAGGCCTAAATCTAAGTTTATCATAAAACTCAACATTTCTTGAAATTTGTGTCCTAAGCCTATGCTACTAGGACTTATGCGCCCCAACTGGAATATGACTCTTGCTTAGCTTGGACCTAATTTTAAATTTAATTCTTGGTAGGATTTTATTCTCCTAGATCTAATGTTGGCTTGTAGTGTTGTAATCTCATAAATTTAGTATAAACAAGTATAAATACAAGGTTATTTCACATATTTTTCCCTAGCAATTTAAGTGGTCTTATGATCATTCAAGTGAGATCATTCAAGAGTGATTATCATGCATTTTGGAGCATTATTCATAATTCTAGCATCATGTCAAATTCATCATGAATCATTTTTTTTTTTAGCTAACATTTGTGATGTAGGTTCTTATGATTCAATCAAGCATTCAAGTCAAGATCCACAACATAAAACCAAGAGTCAAGATGTATATTCATGCTAGCAATTTCATACAAGATTGCATTCTTTATTACAAGGGTTTGGTGAGTTGTAAGATAGCTTGTTTGTTTCTTCATCATTCCTTCATTCTATTTCTATTCATTTGAAGGTTTGATTACCACAATGGAGTTTGACCAAGGAAAACCCCTATCCACTAATAAAAAAATATTTTTCCCTCCCTTTGATCTGTGATTTATAGGTCTAGGTTGAAGATATGTTGAAGAGAAATATTGGAGAAAAGTTGTCAAGTTGTCATTTGAAGTTGTTATCTATATTGTAAGATCATGGAAAGTCACCTATAGATTATAATTCAGTGTTTTAGACTCAGAGATTTGAGAGGAGAGAAGCTACAAGAGAACACTAGAGCATTTTTGAGTTTTAGATCAACCCATATACTGGGACTAAATCATCACTTGTTACGTATGAGTCCTAGTATACCAAATTTCAAGCTTTTTTTGGTAGATCTTGATTTAGTAGTTCCAAATTCCAATTTGAGACCAAAACCCTAAACTAGGACTAAATCGCCCCTACTGGCGTATGATTCTTAGTGTGCATTAAAAGTTATATTTTTGAGAGTATAGACCTTGTTTCAATCTTCTTCAATTTTCTAGCTGCCCCTTTATTCTTTCTTAGTTCATTCTTATGATTTTTAGTTTGATATCTTAGATTGCATAGTTAGGTTTACATATTATTGCATTTCTTTCTTTCCAATCCTTTTCTTGGTGGTGAACCCCCTTATTGTCTTTAATCACACCCTTAGGACACTTTATTGTAGATCTCTTTTCCTAATTTATATCCCTAGATTGAGATCCCTAAGTTTTTATTGAATGAAACTTGAAGGAAATTGGTGGAGGAACCTTAATCTCCCTTTAGTTCTATCTCCCAAACATAAAGCACTAATTTTTGACATTTCACCAAGCAACCCAAACAAAAACATAACAAACCCTCCACCTATTTCCTATAAGAGACCATGAGATAACCAAATATTTCTTGAAAAAGTTTATAAAGTTAAAGAGAAATTTGTTGAACAACCTCCCATGGTTCCTTTTGTTCCTCCCTTATGGGAAGAAAAGAAACCTATGATTGATAAACCCACTCCTACACAATCACAACTTGAAAAACGAACAAAAAGAAACCTGTAAACACCAGAAATGTTTTTGGAAAAAGATGGGGCATCTCAAAAAGAAACATTTGAGATCACCAGTTCCTTTGGTAACCTCATTCCTCTAGATTGCCTCAAAGACACGTACTACTATGCAATAAAGTGGAAATAGACATAGTTCATTTCCCACATTGATCCTTTTTAGAGAAACTCATTTTTAACCAGTTTCAACAACACCATTAATAGATTTAGGAAACAAAATACATGAACACATAGATATACATAGGGAAAATGCTTTTGGCTTAAAAACCCCATACTCCAAAAGCCTAGATTTCCATTGTATTATTCGACAAAAAATACAGTTGCAATACAATATTAGGCTCATAGACTTTATAGGAGAATTGCATCTTGTTCCATTCTAGAGAATATTCTACATCATAAACCATCATGACCACCACTCTCAGTGAGAGACATATCACTCTGCTACACAGCCACATGGCTTAACCACTAGCCTCTCAGCCTATCTATCACATAGCCGCTTGGGCTTCACCTTCTATGAGATCCATCTCTCTCTCAGCTTCCTAGCCTTGCAGCTAGTTTAGAGACACCCAGCTTGCACTCACCCTCTTGGCTTGCATCTAACCTCATGGCTTCCACCTAGCCTCACAACATGCACCTAGGATCTTGGCTAGTCTGAGCCCACAATTTCCACCACTTTGTTCTGAGAGAGATTCATCTCTCAACCTTCACCAATTCTAGCCTCTCAGCCTACAGCTAAGCTTTTCCAAAGGTAACTACCCCTCTACTTTGAGGTTTGAGATATTCCAGAGAGAGTCCTCTCTCTCACTGATTTTTCAACTACCACACCCCTTTATGGTTTCACCTTGAGCCACATGCCATCATCCAAATTTCAAACCTAGTCATCAAATAAGAAATCAAACAAATCCCCATCACCAAAGTTAGGGTAATCCACCTACACCATGACGCCTGGTCAAAGAGACATCAAGCACATGGGTCCACATGCCATCTATTCTCCACATCATCGGCACCTATCAGGCTTCATCACAATCCACCATCCTTATTGGGTCCCAAGTGGTCCCCACAACCATCAAAATCCAAGTTGCTACATCACTAGAAAAGTAAACTTCAAAACCTCTTGACGAAAGTTGTGAAGTTTCTAGAACCCATGACTTGCCGATAAAGGGATCGCCCTATCACTCAAAACCTCATGTTAGAGGTTGAAAATTTCCTAAAACCAATGACACGCCAACAAAGGGATCGCTCCATCACTCAAAACCTGAACTTCCAAACCTCATGTTAGAGATTGCAAAGTTCCTGAAACTCATGACGAGCCAACAACAAAGGAAGTAGATTTCCCTCCATAGGCACTAAGTCATGTGGTTCTGGGACTTTTGAACCCTGTGGCTTAAGTTAGATAAACTTGAAAACCAATGACTTAACTAAGGATGATGAAAGAGGAAAAACATAACTACTCCAGGAAGTTGATCAAGCCAGTAAATTTGAGTCACATTTCTCAACATTCTCCCACTTGAAAAAGAACTTACTGGCTCTTTCCAAAGAAAAAAAAGAATCTTAAACAATGTTTTCATGCTCCAAGCAAGACACCTGTTGGTTGTTTTTAATCAGCAACCAAGTTGGTCTCCTATTCTACCTATGGAGTAGCCATCTCCAATCAAGGGCAGCTCGGAGGACCTAGACCAACTAACAAGATTCAGTCAAAGACTGAGATCTTTTGCACTTTAGGCTCTGCAGAACCAGGGTGGGTATACCCACACAATGCCTCAAATGAGACTAGACATTTCTTTTTATAGCAGATGACTCCTGATGCCAAGTATTGAGAACCTCAAATATGGCTAGATTTCCAATAACACAATACTTGTAGTAACCAGGAGGTAGGGCAAGACATCAAACAAGATTGATTAAATAAAATGATTGATCTTGAGCAAGAAGACTAGAACCCTAAAGACAAATAGCATATATCATATTAGTGCCATATCCATTGGGCTAGGAGTCACAATAATCTACAAATAGAAGGAACCATTACTCCAGACATTAAAGTCTTTGCAAGATTAACCTTATTAGTCTCACAACTAGTGATCAGATCTATAAGACTACTTATCAAATCCTCCTATCATACATATGAATCTCTGATATGATTAAAGCATTTAACTTATTCCTTGAATAAGAGCAACAACCAGAACAGACAGTAAAATGTTACATTAAAATGATTAAATAAGTGATCCTTGATCAACTTTCATTAACAATCCATCCGCACAATACAAAGGAGAGACTTAAAGATCTCAATCTATACATTCATATTCATACATGTGTCCAAGACCTCACAATTTATAGACCGTAACCCTAAACCTCAAAATCTGGTAAAAACCTGACTCTGTGACTTAGTGCTCTTCTCTTCAAATTTTTGTTCTAACTTCTAGCCCCTGACCCTTACAAATGATTCAGAAGTTCCTTTTAAATAGCTCCGAAAATGCCATCCAGCTCAGAGCCACATCAGTGCCATGTCAAACCCTAATCACCATGTTCTTCAACTACTTCTCTGGCCTCATAAATTTCATTGGTTGGGTTGTTGCAGGAAAGACACTCCTGCATGAAAGAAGCCAGGCAATCAATGTCAAATCTGCCGCCAAATCCGTGTGTCCATACTCGATCCATGACATCCTTATACCAGAGCCACATCACCATAAATGCTGGTTCAGTGGAGCCAGCAACCAACTCTCTGTCGCCATGAATGCACCAGGCTTCTGGTGTGAACACAAAAACCCTAACAGTGGTCTAGTATGAAACTCGACCGTTGATCATTAGACATCGAGCGGTCACCTTTAAATCTTCATCAGACCGCTGAGACAAGTCCTTCACTAGATCGCACTACATACTGGTCTTCAGACAAACATCGGGCCCCTTTATCGCTCAAATTAAAACATCACTGTTCATCATCTACATGTGCGCATTGATGTTCCATTAGTAGCTCGGGCTTTAACGCACTGCATGGAGAGGCTCATATCGGCGAGAGATAGCAGTGTCGGGAAGACCTCAAGGTGAAGAGAAACAGCTACAACGAAGAGCCAAGCATATCGGCTAGACAGAGGGAACTCGGGGAAACGTCTGGCCGAAGGAAACATGCTGCACCAAACACCCGTCAAAGTCAGCAGGAGATCACAATGTCGGCGAGACCATACAACGAAATCTACATGTGACACTCAAAACACCATAGAGTCAGGGAGAGATGGCCAAGTCGGCCAAACATCACAGCGAAGTCACAGTGTGTTACCGAAAGATATTTCCTTCATGTAGTGTCGCCAAGATGATTCAAAACTCACGCCGACAAAGACCACTTTATGTTCCATCAGCGAGACTAAAGGTCACTCGCCGAAGACCCAAGCTCATACCGAAGAGATCTTTATACACCACTTAAGTCACTGTGTCCTATAACTTATTTCACCGATGAAATCACATACCAAATGTATGTCGCTGTAGCACACAATCATCGGTGAGAAGTCATGTAGACACTTCACTGTTATACCGAGAAGACCATTAGAAACTTGTTTGCCGAGAGAAGATAAGACCTTCACCGAAAGCCACACATTGAATCACCATCGGCAAGACACGACCCCATCGCTATGACATACACTGAAACACAAGTCTCCTCAAAGCATCAAGTCTTCCATCACCGGTCGGCGTAGCAAGATGACATCGCCGAGACATCTCAACAAAGGTGCCACCCACGCCGAAAGCAAACCACAAGACACCGTCGGAAAGACATAACAAATTTGCCAAGAGATATATCAAGAGTTCCAAGTCCTGTCGAAGGGAAGTCACACCGAAGAGCAAAGGGGGCCACCACAGTCAGGAAGCCAAGTGGGGGTCGGGGAGACATCTCCCCGACACAAAGAACATAGGCCAACGGAGACTTCAGGGAGAGAACACGGAGTCACTAGGATGTCACCCCGAACTGAAAGAGTCATGTCGAAGGCAAAACGGAGGGCAGAAAAAAGGAACTCGGGGAAACCAAGGGGAGTCGGGAGGACCTCACCCTGAACGGGAACCGTCACGCCGAAAGGAAAGCCCATTGGTGAGACACAAAGGAGTCAGGGAGACATCTCCCCGACACAACCAACCCAGGATGAAAAGAAAGAGAACCTCAGGGGACAGATAAGAGTCGCCGAGAGGTTACACCGAAAGCTGAAAGTCACAGCAAAGAAGAAGTGGGGCCAGTAAAAACGGTAGCTATGGGTCAATAACAAATGGAAAATGGGGCTCAGGGGAACCACTTAAGTTAGAATAAACTGGGAGGACAGGTCAATGAAACAAAAAGGAAAATAGGACGCGAACCAAACAGGGCTGGAGCTGGGACCAAGAAAGAGACGGGAAACAAAAGGAACAAAAGGGACCGGGGCCGAAAACTATCCCGCCCCCGCCAAAGAAAAGACCGGAGGTGGAGCCAAAACCAACACGAGAAAAAGAAGCCGCAGGGCTAGAGCGAGACAAAACCCGAGATAGGAAACATGAAGAAGGTTCCAAAAATGATTCCCATCCCGATCTCGCCCCCGCCAAAGAAAGCAAAACAAAAGACAAGCGAAGAGACAGAGGAAAAGAACCAGCGACCGCCGCAAGGCAGAAAGAAAAAGGAACACCAAACACACAGAATCGAGACCGGGATGGATGCGTGAATAGGAACTAGAACCTTAGAATTGGAGAAGTTCTAGTTCCCTTCAATCATCCGTTTCACCCCTAATTCTGAAAGAAAAACCAAAGAAAGCAAAAGAGAAACGGGGACCGGATTAAAAACCCAAAAAAAAAGGAAAAGAGAAAAACCAGGAAACCCTAACATAGGCTGCCCCTTGTAGATCAAAACTAGCACTCTGGTCTCAACCCTTGTGGGAGCCCATTTAACCCACGTGCTAAAATGAGAGACACCCCATAGCTAAAGTTTAGTCATGAAAAACTAGAGTACACAACTAGACAATGAGAAAACTAGAAATGGCACTAACATAGGCTCCAGTTGGGGGATGTATGCCCTTGGTAGGCATAGCAAGAATTTAGATCACTGGGAGAGCAAACCAGAACAAAAAAAACTGAAAACAATGAGGAGCTAACCAGACAAGGTTAGCAGACACAACAAAACAAAACCGACCAGAAAAGCAAAAACCTAACCTAGTTTTCATGGAAAAAGAAATGCTTCAGATGAAGCACCATTTCGAGAATTGTCCATGAACAGGAAATTCAAGAGTCACATTGTTGATTCCTTTGTTTCATCTGATGACACTAGGCCACCAAATGAAAAATGAGAGCTAGCTTTTACCTCTGTCAAACACAATTCTGCTAAATGAGCTGACATTCCCTAACTTGAGCTTGCCTCTGCCAATCTACAGCAGTATGAATGAATGTACCTCTACAAACATAAGTGTCAGGTTGCCTCTATGCAAGTGAAAAGTTGCTCTTTGTTAATTTTATCTTCAAATAGCAACCAGATCCAATAAACTTTATTATTTCCACACTCTTGATTCTTTGATTCTGTATCTTGTGGCAATACATGTGAATACTAATCAGGACTGCATAAAAACATAGTCTGATCACAATTAGCTACCTGACAAAATATGTTAGTACCTCTCAACAGGCTGTCATATTCATCATTATAAACATGTACATGATCCTTATGCATTTGAAAGTCAGGCATACTTCCAAAATGCTAACTGTTATGTGACAACAAGCTATCATATTCACTATTTACATTACCCTGAAGCTGAAAATAACTAGCTCTAGTGCTCTGCATATTGTCACATTCTGTGAAAACTTCATCAAGTGTATACAAAGGGATACACTCACCATTCAACACATCTTGCAACTGCTCTGTATCATTTTCAGTAGGAGGAGGCACATCATTAATGCAATGATGGATTAAACTACTACTCCCACTTCCTCTTTTCACTTGGATTTGTTCTTCATCATGTTGGCAATGAGAGTCACCAAAGGATTCTAACTCATCTTCATGGGCTGTCCAACTGTCATCATCATCCCAATCTTGCTCACCATTGAGCAACTCTAGTTCAGAAGCACAATCTGATTTCAAACTGAAATCAGTGTCATCATGATCTGCAAGATCACCATTAGAAGGGGCATCAGAATCACTTGCATCATACCTTGCATCCTGCAGGTCCTCATCATCAAGACCGATATGAGTTGCCCACAACAACCTAGAGTTGTTGTGTGCACATCTTTGATATTATGTGGTTAGCAAATATGATATTTGTTTACAACTTAGTAGGTCAGTGCTCTGTCCTACCCTCTCAACCACTTCTTCCTCCTCTTGACCTCTACCAGGACTAGATACATCACCAAAGGTATCAAGGAACAAAGTTCTGAGTTGATACCATGAAACAATGGAGTGCACTGGTAAGCAAGTGAACCAATCATCAGCCACACCTTCTAAAGATCTGACAAATAGCTTCATGACCACATCCTCTTTTTCAACCTGACAGTGTCCAATGAAATCAATAAAAAGTTGAATATGTCTTGATGCTGATTCCTCAACACCACCTTTAAACTTGGGTAAATATTTATTGATTCCCCTAGGGGCAGCATGTGGGTAACCTTGGATTTTATCAAAATCCAAAGGGCTATATCTTTCCTTATCATACTCTCTCTTATGAGGACAAGACTGTGCCTTAAGCATGGTATCAATGCTTGTAGAGGGAGAAAGAGGACAACAATGCATTTTGCAAATGAAACCTATCCCTCTACAACTATCCAGTTGCAATAATCAAACCTCCCTTGATGCTAGTGCTTGATCTCACCAAATAAAGGGGAATAAAGTTTTTTTTTTTTTTTTAAAGCATGAAAAATACCTGGAAACGTTGCAGTCATGGAACTATTCTTTGAATCTTCAATGGTTTTACCTTGACAGAGTCACCACCTCTTTGTAGAGGATAGAACTTCAAATGATATGAAGCTCACTTACATGTAAATCCTTCTTTGAATTCCATCTGACAAAGCACCATAGATCTTGTAGCTTTCAGGTTCACGACAACAAAGCTCTTCTCCAAGCCTGAGATTCTTCAAACTTTGAACCTAACCAACATGGCAATTGATATGACTCTTTGATAAGGCAAGATTCTAGTCAATCCCTAGCGGAGTCGCCATCTTGTTGGTTGTTTTTAATGAGCAACCAGGTTGGTCTCCTATTCTACCTATGGAGTAGCCATCTCCAGTCAAGGGCAGCTTGGAGGACCTGGACCAACTGACAAGATTCAGTCAAAGACTGAGATCTTCTGCACTTTAGGCTCTGCAGAACCAGGGCAGGTATACCCACACAATGCCTCAAATAAGACTAGACATTGCTTTTTATAGCAAATGACTCCTGATGCCAAGTATTGAGAACCTCAAATATGGCTAGATTCCCAGTAACACAATACTTGCAGCAATAATACATTCAGATTCATACATGTTTCCAAGACCTCACAATTTACAGACTGTAACCCTAAACCTCAAAATCTGGTAAAAACCTGACTCTGTGACTTAGTGCTCTTCTCTTCAGATTTTTGTTCTAACTTCTGGCCCTTGACCCTTACAAATGATTCAAAAGTTCCTTTTAAACAGCTCCGGAAACACCATCCAGCTCAGAGCCACATTAGCACCATGTCAAACTCTAATCACCATGTTCTTCAACTACTTCTCTGGCCTCATAAATGTCATTGGTTGGGTTGCTGTAGGAAAGACACTCCCGCATGAAAGAAGCCAGGAAATCGATGTCAAATCCGCTACCAAATCCGTGTGTCCATACTCAAGCCATGACATCCTTATACCAGAGCCACGTCATCATGAATGTTGGTTCAGTGGATCTAGCGACCAACTCTTTGTCACCATGAATGCACCAGGCTTATGGCGCGAACACAGAAACCCTAACAGTGGTCTAGTATGAAACTCGACCGTTGATCATCAGAGATCGGGCGGTCACCTTTAAATATTCATCAGACCACTGAGACAAGTCCTCCACTAGATCCCACTACATACTAGTCTTCAGACAAACATCGGGCCCCTTTATTGCTCAAATTAAAACATCACCATTCATCATCTGCATGTGTGCATTGATGTTCCATTAGTAGCTCAGGCTTTAACGCACCGCGTGGAGAGGCTCATATTGGCGAGAGATAGCAGTGTTGGGAAGACCTCAAGGTGAAGAGAAATAGCTACAATGAAGAGCCAAGCATATCGGCTAGATAGAGGGAACTTGGGGAAACGTCTGGCTGAAGGAAACATGCTGCACCAAACACCCGTCAAAGTTGGCAAGAGATCACAATGTCGGCGAGACCATACAGCGAAATCCACATGTGACACTCAAAACACCATAGAGTCAGGGAGAGATGGCCAAGTGAGCCAGACATCACAGCGAAGTCACAGTGTGTTACCGAAAGATATTTCCTTCATGTAGTGTCGCCAAGATAATTCAAAACTCACACCGACAAAGACCACTTTATGTTCCATCGGCGAGACTGAAGGTCACTCGCCGAAGACCCAAGCTCATACCGAAGAGATCTTTATACACCACTTAAGTTGTTGTGTCCTATAACTTCTTTCACCGATGAAATCACCTGCCAAATGTATGTCACTGTAGCACACAATCATCAGTGAGAAGTCATGTAGACACTTCACTGTTATACCAAGAAGACCCTTACAAACTTGTTCGCCGAGAGAAGATAAGACCTTCACTGAAAGGCACACATTGAATCACCATCGGCAAGACACGACCCCATCACTATGACATACACCAAAACACAAGTCTCCCCAAAGCATCAAGTCTTCCATCACCAGTCGGCAAGATGACATTGCCGAGACATCTCAACAAAGGTGCCACCCAAGCTGAAAGAAACCACAAGACACCATCAGCAAGACATAATAGATTTAAGACATAACAGATTCGCCAAGAGATATATTGAGAGTTCCAAGTCCTGCCGAAGGGAAGTCACACCAAAGAGCAAAGGGGGCCACCACAGTCGGGAAGACAAGCGGGGGTCAGAGAGACATCTCCCCAACACAAAGAACATAGGCTGATAGAGACTTCAGGGAGAGAACACGGATTCGCCAAGATGTCACCCCGAACTGAAAGAGTCATGCCGAAGGCACAACGGAGGGCAGCAAAAAGGAACTCGGGGAAACCAAGGGGAGTCGGGAGGACCTCACCCCAAACGGGAACCATCACGCCGAAGGAAAGCCCATTGGTGAGACACAAAGGAGTCAGGGAGACATCTCCCCAACAAAACCAACCCAGGCCGAAAAGAAAGAGAACCTCGGGGGACAGATAAGAGTCACTAAGAGGTTACACCAAAAGCTTAAAGTCACAGTGAAGAAGAAGCAGGGCCGGTAAAAATGGTAGCTATGGGTCGGTAGCAAATGGAAAATGGGGCTCAGGGGAACCACTTAACTTAGAATAAACTGAGCAGACAGGTCAATGAAACAAAAAGGCAAACGGGACGGGAACCAAATAGGGCCGGAGCCAGGACCAAGAAAGAGACGAGGAACAAAAGGAACAAAAGAGATCGGGGCCAAAAACTATCCTACCCCTACCAAAGAAAAGACTGGAGGTGGAGCCAGAACCGACATGAGAAAAAGAAGTCGTGGGGCCGAAGCGGGACAAAACCCGAGATAGGAAACATGAAGAAGGTTCCAAAAATGATTCCCATCTCGATCCCGCCCCCGCCAAAGAAAACAAAACAAAATACAAGCGAAGAGACAGAGGAAAAGAACCAACAACCGCCGCAAGGCAGAAAGAAAAAGGAACACCAAACACATGGAATCGGGACCGGGATGGATGCGTGAACAGGAACTAGAACCTCAGAATTGGAGAAGTTCTAGTTCCCTTCAAGCATCCGTTCTGCCCCCGATTCTGAAAGAAAAACCAAAGCAAGCAAAAGAGAAATGGGAACCGGAATAAAAACCCAAAAAAAAAAGGAAAAGAGAAAAACCAGGAAACCCTAACACAAGCCGCCCCTTGTAGATCAAAACTAGCAAGCTGGGCTCAACCCTTGTGGGAGCCCATTTAACCCACGTGCTAAAATGAAAGACACCCCATAGCTAAATTTTAGTCATGAAAAACCAGAGTACACAACTAGACAATGAGAAAACCAGAAATGGCACTAACAACACCTACAATGACATCCAAGATGTCTATGAATTTAGGCAATAGTTCCAACCATCCACCATAGGAAAAGGAATAAGCTAATGTGTATATGCACCAATCTCAAGAACACAAGCCTTAGATCCTACAGACGAGAAGGGTACCAACACTTTCATCAATCCACTATTCTCACAAGTTATACAGATGAAACAAACCATCAAATTCAAATCCCTCAACAAGAACACAACAATGAATCCATTCTCCAGAAAACAAGATAAAACATTAGCTACACCAACAACCAAAAAAATGCCTTCTCCCATCCAAATGATCAACGCACATGACTGAAAACAACACACACAACACGTGCTAATCCATCCAATCACTCATACCTCCAAGGTATCCCATGCTCTAGGTGAACATACCATGGTCTCAAGAGCAATGCGTCATGCCAAAAATCTAATGCACAATCAAGAGTATACTATGGCATGAAAGAAAACAAACTCTAAACCAACATTACCTATCAAGCACTGCCAACATCTCAACCAAAGACTCCAAGAGTCCTTCATGGATCTGAGATTCTATACATCTTCAAATATGGTCCATGGAAATACAAAATAACCCTTATGCAGTAACACGAATCAAGAGTCCCTCCTAGTAACATCTGCAACACCAAAGAAGACCATTCACCACCATGTGATGAATCCACATTCACTGCGAAAGCTCCAACTGAACCATGACACAAAGCTCTCCAAGCATCATGACCAAAGATTTGCTAAACTAAAAATCCTCCAGGTCCACAATGACAACATGTCCATTTGACAACAATGCCAAGCAACACCAAGATTTCCAAACCAAGCAAACAAAACCATCACTATCAAAAGCTGACACAAGGCACTGTATCCAAGCTATCCATGACATCATGATAAACATGCTTCAGGTCCCCATATCCAACTATTCAGGTACTCAACACCATCCATCCTCTTATCTCAAAGCACTAGACAAATGCACAGGTGACCATAGACAAGGCCAACTAACAAGTCTACACCAACACAAAATTAGGTCTAATGGATATAGACAACCCACTTTTGAGTTGTCACATAGAAAAAATGTAGATAAAGACAACCCATAACATTGCACAACCCATTGATCCATTTAATAGAAACATTCAAACCCATCATCACACTAGAAAAGAAAAACTAAAATCTCAAAGAGAACAACAATGTAGATAACTTGACTCAAACACTAGACAAATCTTAGATCTAATTCACCAATCACATCCACAATGAGCACCATAGTCAAGGGACCCATAGAAACCACCACAAGAATGTTGAGTGAAAAATCATGTACCAACACTCCCATATAGCTAAGGCATCTCACCTCCACAAACCATGCTAAACTACAACTATCTCATCTAGTCACACCCCAAAATCCAGGGTCTAGAAAATAGCTTGACAATAGCTCCACATAGCCACAAGTTTTGCTTGACTATGTAAAACCTACAAAACCATAGATCCATGCAAGTACAAACCATCCTTAAAAGAAAACAATAGATCAGGAACTCCAAACCCATTTCAAGCCAGTTCCAAAACCACCAACATGCACATGCAATCAAGAGATAGGCTATTAGAAAAGCTTCCAAATCATCCAATGATCAACTCCATAGCCTACACGCAAGAAGGGTAATAGAAAATTGTGCCTTACAACACTAGGAAAAACACTTAGCATAAGCACATTACTCCATGATTGAAAAACAACCTAAGCTTCTTCATATCATCAGGGAGCCTCTCACATAGACACCCAATATGAAATCTTTGCTACAACACAACCATAGAGAAAAAAATATTCCACCCCATGCATCAGGGTTATACCACTGCCAACACATGAGCTTTAGGTCACAACATTTCAAGATAACCAACTCAAATTTCTCCATCTTCACCATCTTCGATGTTATGTTTTGTCTCAAAAACTTAAACAGAAAAGTAAGAACTTTTACTCATCAAAGAATCAATACACCAGTTGATTCCTCTAGATTTCCTCAAGCCTAGCAAACTAAGAAATCTTCATAGAAGGAATACCTAGAACTAGCAAAATACCATGAAGAAACACATCCTATAAGAACGATCTGATACCACTTGTTGGGAAAAAGACGGGGCATCTCAGAAAAAAAACATCTAAGATCAACAATGCCTTCAACAACCTCATTCTACTAGATTGCCTCAAAGACACATACTACTATGCCATAAAGTGGAAACAAACATAGTTCATTTCCCACATTGATCCTTTTGATAGAAACTCATGCTTAACCAGTTTTAAAAACACCATTAACAGATTTAGAAAA
This sequence comes from Sequoia sempervirens, assembly GCA_007258455.2. Lineage (NCBI taxonomy): Eukaryota > Viridiplantae > Streptophyta > Pinopsida > Cupressales > Cupressaceae > Sequoia > Sequoia sempervirens. The sequence continues at coordinate 24,168 of VDFB02378610.1, read as the reverse complement.
TAGAATCAACAACTATGAAAGATGAAACAAAAGACATGAACACACATATATACGTGGGGAAAACCTATTCAAGTAAAAAACCCCACACTCCAAAAGCCTAGATGGCCATTGTATTATTTAGTAAGAAAATATAGTTACAATAGAATATCAGGCTGATAGCCTTTATAGGAGATTTACATCTTCTTCCATTCTAAACAATATCTGATAGCATAACCCATCGTGACCACCTCTCCTAGGGAGAGACATCTCACTCGGCTACACAATTGCATGGCTCGACCATTGGCCTCTTGGCCTCTCTGTCGCACAACCACTCAGGTTTCACCTTCTGTGAGATCCATATCTCTCAGCTTCCCAGCCTCACGGCTAGTTCAGAAAATCCTAGCCCTCACTTAGCCTCTCAGCTTGCATCCGACCTCATGGCCTACACCCAGCCTCATGACATGCACCTAGGATCTCATCCCCTCGACTTGCATTCGGCCTCTTGGTCAGTCTAAGCCCATATTTTCTGTCACTCTACTCTGACAGAGATTCATCTTTCAACCTTTGCTACATCCAGTCTCTTGGCCTGTATCTTGACTTGTCCCTAGGTGACCGTCACTTTTCTCTGAGCTCTAAGAGATTTGAGAGAGATTTCTTCTCTCTCTTACTCACTCTTCAACTACTGTACTCCTTTAGGGTTTCACCTCAAGCCACACGCCATCATCCAACACTCAAACCTGGTTTTAAGATAATCAATGAAACAAATATCCACCATTGAAGTTAGGGTAATCCACCTACATCATGTTTCCCATTTAAAGAGACATTAAGCACATGGTCCCACATGCTATTTGTTCTCCACATCACCACCTTTTGGCCTTCATCATGATCAATCATCCTTATTAGGTACCAAGTGGTCCTCACAACCATCTGCATCTAAGTCACTACATTGCTAGAAAACCAAACTTCAAAACCTCTTGACAGAGGTTGTGAAGTTCTCAGAACCCGCAACTCTCCAATAAAGGAATCACCCTATCGTTCAAAACCTAAAATTCAAAACCTAAAGTCAGAGGATGCAAAGTTCCTGAAACCCATAACACACCGACAAAGGGATTGCTCCATCACTCAAAATCTGAAATTCCAAACCTTATGTCAGAGGTTGTGAAGTTCTCAAAACCCATGACAAGTTGAAAACAAAGGAAGTAGCCTTCCCTCCACAGTCGCTAAGATAGGAGGTTTTGAGACTTTAGAACACAAAAAAATTAGCTAGATAAACTTGAAAACTAGTGACTTAACTTAGGTGGATGAAAGAGGAAAAATAGAACTGCTCCAGGAAGTCGAACAAGCTAGTAAATTTGAGTCACATTTTTCAACAAAATGGATGGTTCACTACCTTGTCCACAAAAAATGGGGATACAATGAGGGGGATCTAATTTCACAATATTCACAATCAAGGACACCTTAGAGATCTCAACCCAATGAAGGATGTGAGAGATTTGACTATAAGATATCCTTGGAGATTATTGAGATAAGAAAGGAGTTCACCACCAAGTGTAAACATGGAAAAGAAAATGTTTGAAAACACAGTTTGATATGCAAATTGACTCTAAATGACCTAGAAAAGTAAATGAAACAAAAAATAAAGCTATAAAAATTAAATTTTTCACCTGGAATCTGGAGAGAGATGAAATGGAGCTCTGAAATCTTGAAATTGCTACCTTTTAGGCCTAGTGGTACTCATTCACCATTCTGGGCGAATTAGTCTTGATTCTGGAAAACTACATCAGAGCTTATTTTAGCCAAATGGGTATACAGATCCACAAAAATCTCTAAAAAATAGGTACAGTGGGACTCATTCACCACTCTTGGTAAATGAGTCCACTTTGACTTTTTAGGAAATATAAAACTGGAATTTATAGGTCTCAATCTGCTCAATTTGTACCTCCAAGTGTTCAAATCTGAAACCCTAATTTTTGGGGCTGTAAGTGACTTTGTGTGAATATTTTGACCTTGCAAATAGGGAGATGACTCCAAAAAATTTGAAACTTAATCTTCAATGATCTCCAAGCCTTCAAAGCACCTAGATTTGCTATCACACAAAGAAAGAGAGAGAAAATGTTGATTGATAGGGAATAGGGGTTTTCCTTGGTCAAACCCCTTTTAGTTAATTAAACAAAAATGATGAAACAAGATAATGAATCATGAATATGTAGTAATGCAATTAGAACCTTTCCATGATAATGGATCTTCAATTTCTAGAACAATTGATGAAGAATCTTGCTCTTGAATGCCTTAGAAATGATCTTGAAAGCTATCTTGATGACCTTGTGAAGCCTTGAAATGCCTTAGTATTGCTTTATTTACTTGAAAACATGTATGGATGGATGAAATAATGATTTAGAATCTTTTTATATAGCCAAGGTACTCAAATGGTTGTTTTTTTATCCTCAAGGTCGACATTAATCAAAATTTAAGTTAGAATTGCAATTTTCCCACTCAATTATGAAAAAGTCCCCAAAAGGGACTCATTCACCACACTTGGAAAATGGGTCTCACCTAAGGGGACTCATTCACCCAAGGTTGCAAATGTGTCCCACCTTGAGGTTTTTGAGGTGGGTCTTCAAGATTTTTGGGTTTTGAAGTGTTTTATCAGGATATTAGCCAAATTATGCCTCAAGATGCAAAAATAAGAGTCCCAAGGGCCTATTAATGATGATATAAAGGGAAATTAGGGCTAGGGACACAAATTTTAATGTGAAAGTGTGGTTAAACACACTCTACAACATTAAAATGAGGTCCACTTAGCCAAGAAAGGCACAAGATCCAATGTGAATGTGTAAACCACATTACAACACTAGATTAAAACTAGGTTTAATTTACAAGCCTTCTAGATTAATGTGAGAATAGAATTAAATGCATTTTACAACATTGAATTTAGGGATATATAGGTCCATGAGACTTAATGCTTAGTAAAAGTCTAGACAAGTGTGAAAATTATTTACAACGCTTAACAACACCTTTACAAGACATGTATTTTATTTGGTTTACAAGGGACCAAGACCTAATTATAATGTTGTACCAATGCGGATGGTCTAGGGTAATAAATATGAAGGAGGTGGTCAAGCTCTCAAGATCCAAGATCCTAATTCAATCCAGCTTAAGTGCAAAAGGACACACACAAGGTGAAATATTTGTAGTAGAACAAGAGACATGTTCATGCAATGAGAATAACTAGAAGAAGAACAAAAATAGAAAAAAATAAAAAGGTGGATCAAGCTTTGACCATTTTTCCAACATGATGTGGATCAGATCTAGGCTATTTGTCTAAAAATGCATACTCACTCTCAGGCGACAAAACTCTTGGTTGTTCGTTGGGTGAGAATTATAAATAGGTGAGAAACATACACTCATGGCTTGTATGTACTCACACAAATATAAGTGGCTATGGGTAAATTCATGCCTCGGATTGGGCCTCTCGCTCAACCATACAAAATTTATACCTCCTAATAAATTTGATAAAGTGCCATGAAAAAATGGTCTTCGAGCTCCATGAGGAAAGAAAAAATTTGTATGCTTGAAACTCATAGACATTTTAAATGAAAAATAGTACAAGGAATGTTCAAAGGGATTTTTCTTAGTTTGTGCAAGGTCTCTTCTTAGGGAACATTGTACCTAATATTTCCAAGAAAGGATGAGTCGAAGAAATATCATGCTCTTGGAGGAAAACAAGCCCAATGACACCACCAAGAAAAGGATGCATCACAAGAAGAAAGAAAATTGCACAATCAAACATGATGAGTGTCAATGTATGCCCCCACTTTAAAGAAATTGTTAACACCTTTGTTGTGAGAAATTTCTTTAAAGTAGAAGAAGAGATGAGAGCTTACTCAGAAATCCCTATGCTAAGTCCTATGTTTCCAATCAGCCACATCATGTAAAAGATAGTATGTCACATGTGAGCCAATTTAAGTAATGTCATCCAAATCCCAAGCCTTCTCTTAGATGTACATGAGAGGTGATCAACTAACCAAAAGAGACAATGACAAGTGGCATACAAGGACAAGGCTATATAACCCCTTGCCTCCACTTAGTGCAAGACAAGGATGAGTTGAATAAGATGAAAGTAAGTATTATTTAGAGGGATTAGGTGCTTGAACACAAGGAAGAGCACCACACTCCTTAAGAAGTTGAATTTTGTTACTTAAAGTCTTACATTTGTTAGTGGAATGACCATGAACTCTATGATATGCAGAGAATGGAGTCTTGTAGTAAAATTTATTTCATGTTCTTGGAGGAAGGGATATCAAGTGATCTTGGAGGAGTCTCAACAAGATAACCTCTTTATCAGTAGTAGTAGATGTTCCTTTGCTATGCGACAAAGATACCTATTTCTTAGTACTAGATGTCATACCTACACAAGATTCCTTAAATTGCAAAATTTTATTCTCTCCTTTACATGAGGGTTTAAAATCTAACGAACTCAAATCATTAGTGTTTTGTGAGATGACATTGACATTAAGCAAAGATGTCATTTTTTGTTTCATTTCAAGCAAATGATAATAGTCAAGACTTCTAGTGTTTATCAGTTTAGGATGCACTACTATTAAGGTTGGCTTAGAAGGATATTTTGTAATAGTGTTGATATTGAGTGAAGGCTTGTTTATTTCTATCAAAGGATAATAACCATAACCATGAGTTATTTCTTATGTGTTAGGCTCAATGGGGAAACATATACCTTTTTCTCTAGCACCACATCCTTTTCCACTATATCCAAACATTGTCTCATAAGTTCATAACCTTTTCCATAAAGCTTCTTCAACTCTTTTGGATTTGGTGGTTGTTCGTTATTAATTTCATTAAAGTTTGTTGTGTAATTTTATTTTTCCTCTAAAGTGACTGAGATTGATACTTTCAAAGGGTATTCTGAGTTTTGTGTTGACATTACTTCTTTTTCTTTTTCATGCTTCTTTATTATGATCTTTGGTTGCCCATCAAAGCTATGTGTGAAGTCCAAGGAACCCCAATCATCATCCAATAGCTTCATTATTTTTTCAATATGTTGTTCTTTGTCTTTTCGTTGCACAAGGTCTAATTGTGTGGTTGGTGTTAATGTTGCTAAAGGATTTTCTATATTATTCTCAATGTTTAAACAGCTATTTGGGCAGGATCAACGTCCAGTGTGTACACTTTGTTGTTGTAAATGTATTTCATTTTATGATGAAGAGTAGAATGCACTCCATTAATTGCATGAATCCAAAATCTTCCCAAGAGAATATTATATGAGATATCATGAGGCATAACATGGATTGGTGTTTCCAATGTGGCCCTCCCAATTGTAATAGGAAAATTGATCACACCAAGTAGTTGTTTTCCTACATTATAAAATCCCTTAATAGATAAAGAGTTTGTTTGAATTTTTTATTTATCCACATGAAACCTATCCAATAGGTTTATGCTATACACATTAAGGGTTGAGCCATTGTCAACAAGGGCTCACTTTATCCCTATCCTATTGTATTGAGCTATGATCATGAAAGAATCATTTTTTTTTGCATTTCAAAAGGGGGGAGTTCACTTTGGTGGAAACAAATGTCATCATTTATTCCTTGAATCATGGCAGCTATCTCATTCAATTCCACATTAGAAGGGATAGGAACTTGTTGCAAGGAAGTTTGAAGCATATTGTGATAATTAGCTGAATCCTGAATTAGGTCCCATACAGATATCTTTGTAGGAGTATTCTTAATTTATTCAACAAGATCACACTCTTTCCCACTATGTGAAGGAAAACAAGAATCTAACTCGACAATATGGGATTAGGAAAAGGTAAGGTTGCCATGGTTGGTTGTTGTGGTTGCAGATTATTTCTAATTTTTGAGTTTGTTGTTTTTTTGAAGGGAGTAAAGGATGATTTGAGGTTAAATAATATTAACATTCCTTAGTGACTCCGATTCCAGTGCTACTTCATCATCTTCATGTAAGGGAATAATATCATTATTGTCAATGCTTTCCTTTTGTTGCACCAAGATATCCTCCCTAGAAAGAGAGTTTTTAGGAGAAAAAAAAACTATATTTTCATGATATTTAGAGGTTGGTTCTTCTAAAATGACTTCATTGCAAGTAAGGGAGTTATCAATGGTTGGAATGGCTTGTTTATCGAGAGTGGGGATATTAAGAGAAAGCTCTATTTGATTTTCATTTTTCTCTAAGGTATCATTCTCTTGTGCCATATTATCTACCCTAGTAGGATAGTGAGTAATATGGTAATCCATGGTTATATTTGTAAATAATATTTATCACAAGTAAGGGAGGCATCAAGAGAAGGAAAACAATGATTTTCATGCTTACAAAATAGATCTTCCAAAATGGTAGGAGCATTAGGCAAGGGAGGAGCAATATTCTCATGACTCTCGATAGGTATATCTTCTAACACAAACCTATCCTCTTTGCATTGAGGAGGGATATAAGGAGAAGGACAATTTTGATTTTCATGGATATCTATGATATCTTCTTTTACTAAAACATTCTCACAAGCAAGTGATGTTTAGAAATTTTTTTATGACCTCCACTTCTTCTTTTCTAGTATCTTCCAAAAGGGGATGAGGGGAGGGAAAATCAAGATCCTAAATTCTTTTATCTTCTTTCACCAAGATACCCTCATCACTAATAGGAGAGGTATTGGGAGAAAAACAAGTATGATTGTTATGATTGTCTACACTACCATCCACACCAATGGGCAATGTAATATTAAGGATTGTGTTAATGGTTTGATGATTAGCACGTTTCTTAATAACCTCATTGTTGTAATCTAAATTGAACTCATAAGAAGGGATTTTGTATTTATGCAATCGATTTTTAACCACATCAAAGCCACGTCTAAGTAAACATGCTATCATGGAAAAGGAAAGAAAGTGTAATGCAATGACCTAAAGTGAAATGTTTAAATTTAATTTTCAAATTTGAAACAAGGTAATTTTTTTATTACATTATGCAACAACCTAAAACATGAAATGTTGTAAATGAAAATTTGAAATTGAGAAATGCATGAAATGAGATAATTTAAGCTAGATCTAATGAAATGCATGTAACAAAAACTTAGCCAACTGATACATGTTGATGGTGTTTTCTGCACAACAACAACTTAGACAAGATACAACTATCCTATCTCTCTTGAAAAGTAAATCTCTATTAGCAAGCCTCAAGAGATAAGCCTAAGGTCTCTAATGTCGAGTCTTGACAATGCAAAAGATAGCTTAGTAATAATATGAAAATTGTTGGTAATCACAAGGGGCCTTACAAAACAAACATTGAATCTTGAACTTATCATATTTTCAATATGGTGATACTTCAAAAGCTAAGTTTAACATAGATAATAAAAGAAAGGGAAAAAGATAAGGATTTAAGAGAGATTCCTAAGATTAAAAATATTCCTAAGATTAACAATGCAAATGATGTAATTCTTGAAATGGACCAATCCCAAAGAAACTAATTCTTGCTTAACTGAGATGAATCTATAATCTTACAAAAATAGTGCAATCTCCTAAGCCATTAAAGATTTTTAGATCATGAACATTCATCCAAAACAACCCTATTGCAATTTAAATGAACAACATTCACAATTGAACTAAGCACAATGAATATATGAGGTCCAGGCTAACTTTACAAAGCAACTCACAATCATCCAACTATAAAAAGTATGGACTAGGGATTGTTGCAAACACTTCAAGCATCAAACCATAAAAACCATTGAATCATATCTAATTATAAATATAACATATACCAAATACTTTCAAAGAAATTCAAAAATATAGAACCACATAAACCACGCAAGATAAAATCAACACAAGAGAATTCACCAAGGCACAATGTCTTCAATTGTATTGAATTACCCAAAGTCAACAAAAATTCTAGTGTTCTGTGTTACAACACTTGCTTAAAAATAAACTAACTCTTAACACTAACTTTGCTCTATTACTTAGCTCGCTTCAATGTCTAATAATCTATCCCTTACAAATGAGATAGAAATCCATATTTATAGAGATTACATGCTATGTCGACCCAATTAGGGTTGCAAGAAGGTTGACCATGAAACAAGTTAGCCTAGAAAATTTAAAAATTAAAATATAAAGCATTAAATGCTTGAGACTTATTCCAGGTCAACCTAGGATCTTCAAGGAAATTTGGTCCAATGCATGCAAAGAATGAAGAAGGAATAATGGGGAAGCACAAATTCTGACGAATCCTTGCATTAAATTCTCTCCCTCTTATCTTTATCTAGCCCCACTTTATCTTGAACCATCAAGAAATTCTTCTCCAAGTTGGGCAAAGGTGGAATAATTAATATTTTAAGCTTCCTTTTAATAGATTTAATATCTTCCCTTTCTTTCTTAACTATTTTATCCCATTCCACCTTTAGGGTTTGGTGCTTCCCCATGACTGTAATGTATGTGGCCGCATCATCCAAATGGTGAATTGTGACATAAACATCATGCCACCATTTCCTTAACTATTCCAAGTTGAGATGCTTCAGTGCAAACTTCTTCCTTCCAACTTCATGACTTCAAAAAATGAAATACATTTACTATATATGTATACCAAGCACTCTCTATTTGTTTTCCCTACTTATGCACCTTCATCAATACCCTCTGTCTGATTTGCAGAGTTTCACACCATTCCAAAGGTTTTGTAACTTTTGAAGAAGGAAGGATTCCATTACTTACCAAATTTTCTTTAGTGTATTCCATGATGACCTTGGTTTTCTGTAGCAAGAGATCAACATATTCTTTGTCCTGAGCTTACACATACTTTAGCCATTCCACTGATTTGTGAGCATCTCCAGAAGTTGATAGGATTTCCTTGATTGCATCATCTCCTTTGGTTCCCACTCCATGTAACCAATCAAGTGTAACCTGGGTTGAGGTCCTTTTCCTTTCAAGCTCATTGATTGCATCCTTAGGCAGCAAGCCTTCAAGGGGAATTCCCTCACTTCCTACTGCCTGCAGGGGTTTCATCAAATGTTGCACATATTTACACATATCATTTAGTTTTTTTTGTAGCTTTTACTTCTCTTTTGTTTCCCTATCTATCCTCCTTAGAATAGCTTGGGAAGACTCTTGGAACTCTTCCTTCTCTTGATCTTTGCTAGTGGGTCCCAAATTTAAGGTCTGAATGTTGTAATCCTGAGGAATAATCTCCCTTCTATCTTTCTCTATGATAGGGGTGGAAATGTGGATAATCCTGTTGTCAGCCTTATCCCTGGTAACTTTGGAGATCACCTTGGCTTTCTTCTTTTCCTCCCCCTTACCAATGTTTTCCAACAATTCTTCCCAATTTATAGGGGTATCATCTATGACCACCTACTTACTTTTCAATCTCTCATTGAGCCAGCTAGGAGTAGTGGAATCTAAGTACTACTCACCTTGCTCATCTTCATATTGCTGATCTTTGGATGATTCCACATTCAAGTTCTGCTCAATAGAAACTTCTTCAACTTTATCCTCCTCTTCCTCATTATCCTCCTTCCTTTCTTCTGGATGTTCATCCTTTGTTGTATTATATTCCTCTTCCTTATGCATTGGTGAGGGGATCCTTTGAGGTATCTTTTCTTTCTCGAAAGAATTATCTCCTTCATCATCAGTAGGTGAGTCCTCATATGTCACTAAAGGGGATTGCAAGATCCTTTCTATCTCAACCTTAGCACTATGGATTTCTCCTTCCTTGAATTCACCTACATCCTCATCTTGATGGTCACTATCCTCTACATATTTGGACTCATGTTGTTCATCATGTGACTCATAAAGAGGAGGGGCATCTTCCTATTGTTCCACAATGAAAAAGGTTGTAAAGACCTTCTCCTTTGGTACACTATCCTTTGGAGAGGGAGTTCTTGATCTTCTGGTATAGACTTGTGTCCTCTCTCTAGAACTTCCTACATTCACAACTTGAGGGCTTGCTTCCCCACTTTGTCCCTTAGGTTGTCCAATTTTTTTTCTTGAAGTTCTTACAAATCTTCTCCTTTTAGCCACAAGGAGACTATCCTTTTCCCTTTCTTCTTCATGATCCTCCTCCTAATTAGATACCTGGAAATGTTCATCCCTTTAACATTGGGCTTCCTCCTCTTTTCTATCTTAGCCTCTCATTGAGTACCTTTAATTTTGATTTTGAAGGGAGAATCCAATTTTTCTTTGCATTTATGATCTTCTTCAACTTCTTCAAAAGTGGATTGGGATTCTAGATTTCCTATCAGATCATATGTATACTGCTTCCCTTCATTATCTAGTTCCCAAATCTTATGCTTGAGCCACAACTTAGTATATTTGATTACAAGAGCATTGATTTTCTCTAATTCAATTTTATCTTTCTCTAACCAATCAACTTCACTTATGGGCTTGTCCTTGAATGAATCATAGTCATGGATTTGAATTACATCCCCATAATTATCAAGTTGGTTAGGGATGACCTTGATGCTGTAAAATTTGATTAAACTGGCTGGAAATCTAGAGAATTTCTTCCTTCAGACTTCAAACTCATCTTTATAGTTTTCCTAATAATATTCAATGACATCCTTGTGTTTGAAATCCCTGCTAGATTTCTTTTGTGCTCCTCCTGTCCTATCAAAACTAATCATCTTGGAGTGAAATTCCAAACCTAGAGTGCTCATTTCTTCCTCAGAAGAGTGTGATGTGATCAAAGAAGGGAAGACTTCATTAACTCCTATTCTTAATGGAAAGTCACCTCCTAGGCTAGTTTTATGCATGTCCTTCACAATGTCATCAAAGGCTGAGATTTTCCTGGTAACCTCCAAGAGTATGATGTGGTCTATTGGATATCTTGGCAATCTATAAGGAGCCCTCTGGCATCCATCAATCCTAATATATGAGAAGGTAGGAAACTGAATGAACCATGCCCCATACTTCTATATTAATTCCTTGGTTGCATTAGAAATCCTTACATGTTCTACTTCTTGTAGCAATCTTGTGATATACATGGTGAATGCATCATTCACCCTCCTATAGCTCAAGTTACTCAAATGTAGTTGGGGATACACTTCGTAGATAAAATCTTGGCCAAAGACTCCCTTTGTACTTAGTCCCTTGTATGGATGAAATCTCGCTAGGGCATAGACCAAGTAGGATGTCATTGTGAAACTCTTGATTTGCAATACATTGCATAATTGTTCATGAATCATGGTGCTGATGACACCTGGCCAATGATAAACCATGTCTTGCTCCATTCTCACTATGATGTAGAACATCCAACTTTCAAATATTCTTGCAGTCTTTAAACCCATTGCTCTATTGAGGAGAGTGATTGCATCATATTATTCTGATTTGAACTTAGGTATGTGCAACTACTTAGGCAACTTGGAGAAGTGTGGCTTAGGTTTCTCCAACTAGGAATTTATAACTTGAAAAGCCTTTTTTGTATCATCTACATAGTGTTTCTTGGTTGTTTCAGCATCAAAACCCACCACATGAGATCTATCCAGCATGTCAAATGTCTAGGCCATTGAGACAGGAGAGAAATTAGCAAGCACCCTGCCTTGTGGACTAATTATCCTTTGTGTACCTAAATCATAATGCTTAGCACATTCCAAGACAAGCTCATAACATTGCACTACAGGAGGGAAACCAGCCACATGGGCCAACCCAGAGCTGACCAATTTTCCCACCAACAAGGAAGGATTCTATGTTGATATTCTTACTTTAAACTCCTCATAATCCCATCTCCCAACATTGGTGTCCATCACGTTAGACTAGATGGAAGCCAACTTAGTTTTAGGAACCTTTCTTTTCATGTCCAATGCAATCTTCTCAGCTTCTAAAATAGAAGCTCCCTCATTACTAGGGTCCATTACCTTGCACTTAGTCCTTCCAGCAATGGCTCTGCTTGATTCAACCTACATTCAACAAAAGCCCATAATAAAGATCCACCGCATCATGAAAATCTAATTTAGTTCATCATAAACTTATAATATTCATCCTTAAAACAAGTCCTATGATGAACAAAATCCCCCAAAACATCATAAATATTACTCCTTTAAAAGCTCAAGTTTTTCATCATCTCGTGGAATTCAAGCCACAAGGGAATTTTGGGAAATCCCAATCTAGGTGGATTTTAGCGATGAAAGCACAATACAACTCCATAAATCATTCAATCATCACCATCAATTAAGTAATAGCATGCCACATTCCCAAATTGTTCAAATTAATCACTTGATGTAAAATCATTAGCCAATAACTCATGTTATCTCAAAGTTTTTCATTTTCAAGAGGTTTTCAGGGAATTCTGCTAGGAATGGAAATCCGAGAAAATGGTAAGTCTAAGTGCATTTTAGAAAAATGACTGAATAATGGATTTTCAATAAAATCCAAAGGAATCGAAATTCCATGAAATCAATGTAATTTCATGTTTTAAACACAATTCCGGGAAAGTAATGGAGTGATGGAAATTTGGGAAATTCTTAAAGCCAAGGAAATCCACGAAGTGATCGAAAACCTGAAATCTTTGACTTTGTCAGGATTTCACCTAGATCGATCAAATGATTAGTAACTTGGGATTCAATCTTGGATTTAGTTCACTTTGATTGCAAAAATAAAGAGTCTAGATTTCTAACTCTTTTAAGTATGATTCAATCAAATAAAGCAATGATTTTCAAAAGGAAACCCTAAGATATTACAATAAAAGCATAGTTTGGAACCCAGTTCACCTTTTCATTCCACCAATCCTCCCATAAACTCCCCTCTCAAACTCACTAAGACAAGGTGACTACCAGATTTGAATGATAAAGAATGATCTCAAATCGCCCAAGACGTGATTTCACCAAGGGTTAGGGATTGCTAGGTCAAACCATAACTTAGCTCATGGAGCATGAAATCCAAACAAGAGATCAATTCGAGAAATGGCTAACTATTCTAAGTCACAATCAAGCCACAAGAAAGGAAACGTGAAGTAGAGGGATGCGCATCAAATCAACACTGTTAACCCTAGCTTTGCAATCGAGCTCTACCATATAAAAATCTTGACTCAAGGCATACACACACAAACCATGAAGTAATTCAAATTCATTAATTAAAAGAGAAGGCTGCATGAACATACCATGAGAGATAAGAAATCAAAATAGCAACAACAGGAAATAAACCATGGAATCCAAGCAAATGCAAGCAACCACCAAGAAGAATCCAATTGAGGCCAAAAATCACAGCTCAAATGCAAGACTCAACAAGGACAACTCGAAATTAAGTCTCCTCAAATCCTTCAACAAAGCAAATGACTTGAATTCCAACATAAATCTCATTTAAATCCAATCAAAGCAAGTTGAAAGATCATACAAGAAGCATAAATGCAATGACAACACCACAGGTTCAGGGATCCGATAGTGTGACAAAATTTTGGGAAAATCAAGGGAAGACAGAATTATGTGAAGTCCTAGAATTTTCAAAAATAATGTAGAACTGCCCCCTAGTCAGGTTTCCAAGGTGTTTGGGGAATTCTACACACAAGGAATTTTCCTGAAAACCAAGAAAAACTAAAATTAACCTTAAAACTCAAGATTCTCAAAGTGTTTCCTTAGAAGGGGTACTTGTATAGGCAAGATAATTATTCAAGGACATATCAAAACTGCCAAATCCCAAAACCAAAGGGCTAAAGAAACAAAAATAAAAAGTGAGAGAGGGTCCCTACTTTCAGTGGGGCATGTGTGCAAAAACTACACAACAATACAAATAATTAATGGCAACAAACAAAAGTGCATAAACAAGGTTTTTAGTGTTGTAAAAGACAGTTTTAGGGGTGCACTGGACTGATTCACCCAACATGGAAAATGAGTCCTAGTAGGGAATTTTTTTTTAATTTTCAAAAAATTACAATTGATTTTTATGCTTTTTAGTTTGTATGATGTGTATCCTAAACACAAATGCAATTTTTAGATGATTTTTGATGATTCTAGATGCAAAAAATGCAACCTATATGCACTTTCACTAATGCAAAAATTTAGAATCCCTAGATGCAAATTAACCAATGTAAATCCTAATTAAAAGTTAATGCAAGCCAAATATAGGATGTAAATGCACTCCAAATCAGAATTAGGATGTTCAAAACTTAGGTTCACCAAAATGTGGACACTGGAAATGGATGCTTCACTTCCTTGTCCATAAAAAATGGGGATACAAGGAGAGTGATCCGATTTCATGACAATATTCACATTCAAGGACACCTTAGAGATCTCAACCCAATGAAGGATGTGAGAGATCTGACTATAAGATATCCTTGGAGATGATTGAGATAAGAAAGGGGTTCACCACCAAGTGTAAACTTGGAAAATAAAATGTTTGTAAACAAAGTGTGATATGAAAACTAACTCTAAATGACCTAGAAAAGTAAATGAAAAAAAACATAAAGTTGTAGAGTGCACCTAGAATCTCGAGAGAGATAGAATGGAGCTCTGAAATCTTGAAATTGCTGCTTTTTAGGCCTAGTGGGACTCATTCGCCATTCTAGGCGAATCAATCCCAATTCTGGAAAACTGCACCAAAGCCTATTTTAGCCAAATGGGTATCCAAATCCACAAAAATATCTAAAAAATAAGTACAGTGGGACTCATTTTCCACTCTTGGTGAATGAGTCCACTTTGACTTTTTAGGAAATTTAAAAGTGGAATCTGTAGCTCTCGGTCTACTAAATTTGTACCTCCAGGTGTCTGGATTTGAAACCCTAATTTTTTAGATTGTAAGTGACTTTTGGTGAATATTTTAACCTTGCAAGTAGGGAGACGACTCCAAAAAGTTTGAAACTTAATCATCAATGATCTCCAAGCCTTCAAAGCACCTAGATCTATAATCACACAAAGAAAGAGAGAGAAAATGTTGATTATTAGGGAATAGGGCTTTGCCTTGGTCAAACCCCTTTTAGGTAATTAAACAAAAATGATGAAAAAGATAATGAAGCATGAATATGAAGTAATGCAATTAGAACCTTGCATTGATAATGGATCTTGAATTGCTGCAACAATTGATGAAGAATCTTGCTCTTGAATGCCTCATAAATGATCTTCAAAGCTATCTTGATGATCTTGTGAAGACTTGAAATGCCTAAATATTGTGTGCTTGACTTGACAACATGGATGGATGGATGAAATAATGATCTGAATGCTTTTTTATATAGCCAAGGCACTCAAATGGCCATTATTTTGATCCTCAAGGCCTACATTCCTCAAAATTTAAGTTAGAATTGCAACTTTCCTACTCAATTTTGAAAAATTCCCCAAAAGGGACTCATTCGACACGCTTGGTGAATGAGTCCCACCTTGAGGTTTTTGAGGTGGGTCTTCAAGATTTTGTGGTTTTATAGTGTTTTTATTATGATATTAGCCAAACTATGCCTCAAGATGGAAAAATAAGGGTCCTAAGGGCCTATTAATGATGATATAAAGGGTTATTAGGGCTAGGGACACAAATTTGAATGTGAAAGTGTGGTTAAATACACTCTACAACATTAAAATGATGTCCACTTAGTGTAGAAAGGAACACGATCAAATGTGAATGTGTAAAACACATTACAACACTAGATTAAAACCAGGTTTAATTTACAAGCCTTCTAGATTAATGTGAGAATACAATTAAATTCATTTTACAACATTGAATTAAGGGAAAGATAGGCCAATGAGACTTAAATGCTTAATAAAAGTCTAGAAAAGTGTGAGAGTGATTTACAACACTTTACAACACCTTTGTAAGACATGTATTTTATTTAGTTTACAAGGTCCCAAGACCTAATTACAACATTAAATCAAGGTAATTTTAAGCAAAAATCACAAGGAGGTCCTAAACAATACAAAAAAACTAGAAGGGCTACTTTTTTGGTGTTCACAAAATTGAAATGCTAGAGTGCTTCAGTTTAGACTTCGTGATATTTCTCATCTATTACAAACAAAACATGAATCACAACTCAAGAAATACATGATGATTCTATGCCTTTGGTGCAACATGAAACCTCTATATCTACAACACAACAAGAACAAGCACCTTCCATGGATATTATAAGTAAACCTATTGTTGTGATTAACTTGGATGATGATGATGAGACTCCTAATATTTGTGAAGAATTTAATTTTTTTCCTCTTCCATGATCTTAGATGATATAAACCATGATGGTCCTCCTAAAACAAGTGACTCACCATGTGTTGAAACTGGTGATGTTCCTAGTACAACACTTGTTACTATCCCTTTGGCTAGTTATCATCCTTTCACATATGATGAACAAGATTTGGATGTGGATGACATGCTATAGGTTGACTCACATGTGCCTTATTTATTTTATTTTCATGATCTTATTATGTGATTATGTGTCTTTATGTTTTTATTCCTCTATTTCAACCTACATTCTTATATATGGACACGTAAACATTTATATTTTCTTTTTTTTCACTCTTTGTGTCATTCTCCAAGTTCCATGAGTTATTTGGGGGATGATCATGTTTTCGAGCTCTATAATATCATTGTGGAAAAGGAATATGTTGAATCTAAATCCATGGATCCATTGTGTGTTATTTTGGGATTTCATTTTGGGGAAACCCCTCTCTAATGATGTAGCTCATTTGGAAACATATGCTTGACATAGGGCTTTCCAAAAAAGCTCTCATGTCTTCTTTATTGTTTAGCATTGATTGTTTCCTACTTAAAAGTAATTTTTCATAGCATGGTGTTTAGAAATTTATTTAAAGTGGAGGCATACACTGAAATTATCATTTTTAAGTTATATATTTATGTTTCATAGTGTGGTCTTCTTATTTCATGTGATGTGTCTTCTTCTTGGTGGTTTTGTTGGGATTGATATCCTCCAAGATTGTGACCTTTCTGAGCATATGTCCTTCCTCTTAATGGTGATGCTATAGATTGCATTCCCTAAGTTATGAATCTTTTCTCCTTGACTTGTCCTATCTTGGAGACATTAGGGACAATGTTTCCTAAGAGGAGACCTACATGATCTAAGAAAACCACTTTTGAATATCCTATTTGCATTTTTTTCATAACTGCCTACCATAACACAGGTTGTTAGCCTTGTGTATAAGCTCAAAGTCACAACCTTTTGTTGCAAGAATGGAAAGAGGAGTGAAGTGTTTTAATTGATGTTAATCATCCAGCTAGTTATCTACTATTTTCTTATGATTGTATATGTTGAGGATATTGAGAAATTTGTATTAAAAGAAGGTTGCAAGTATTTAGCTATTGAGGATATTGTTCTAGTGCTTGTGAACTATGTTTTCTATGTTTTGATTGACATCTAGGAGAATTATTGTTGGTATAGATTTCTCTTTGATGAGGTCTTATGGTGTGTCATTCAAGATTTGTGTTTCCCTGGTTCTATTGAAGGTACTTTTTGTATTTAGAAGTAACGAGCTTAATTGATCTATATGTTTTACACTGGTGTGGTCGAACATGTGTCAAGCACTATTTTGGAAGCTGATGAAGCATGTTGGATCTATTATGGGTCCCAGTGAAGCATGTGTTTGGGTCACCCTCATTTTATTTCCACCCTAGGATGTTTGGTGCCGACCTAATTTGAATTTAATGTTGGATGGTCGATTTTGTATCTTTTCAATGTTGGAGATAGTATAAATACAGAATACGCTAGTGATGAAAATTGTGCATAAGAAAAGAAGGAAGATAAGTGAAAGAGCATATGTAAATTTGATGACATTCTTAAAGTTTGTCAGTTAAGTGTGTGGTTCTTCAGTGTGAATCTTAACATCGAGTTTTTTAGATGCAGTGAGTTGAAGGCGAACTCTATCATTCATGTGAATTGATCAGTGATTGTGGTGGAATCTTTGTTGCACCGAGATTGTTATCTCTCTGTAACAAGTATTCTTTGTCCTCTTTGTATCTCTAAGGTAGTGAAACCTCTAGGTTGTATCCCTATGGACAGTGAGTCCTTATTTCAAGTAGTGAGCCTTATTTTAGGTAGTGATCCTTATCTTAGGTAGTGATCCTTTTTGTAGTCGATTTTGATATTCTTTATAGTGTGAGTTAATCCTCACCATAGTTTTTTCCTTATTGGGTTTTCCACATAAATATGGTGTTATTATGTTTGTGCATTTACATCTGATGGTTGATCACTTAATCATTTTATGTGCTAGTTCTGGTAATTGAATTTAAGGCTATATACTGTGAAAAGGGATTCACCCCCCCTCTCAGTTTTCCTATCCAACAATTGGTATTAGAGCTTGGTTCCTTGGTTAAGAGATTAACCTCTTGAGGAAGGTCTAAGATGGCTAACAAAATGGTCTTTG
The DNA here is from genome assembly GCA_007258455.2 of Sequoia sempervirens. Lineage (NCBI taxonomy): Eukaryota > Viridiplantae > Streptophyta > Pinopsida > Cupressales > Cupressaceae > Sequoia > Sequoia sempervirens. The sequence goes on along the minus strand of VDFB02378610.1, from coordinate 5,906 downwards.
ATTATCTGAGGTTTGATGGAACTAATTATGGAATTTGGAAAGTATTGATGGAATAATATATAGAGTATTGTAGATATGATGTAGAGAAAGCTTACAAGAATCCCTACACTTTCCTGCAAATGTTCTGTGTACACCTGAACAAATTAAAGCACATGAAGAAAATAACAAGGAAAAGTTCATCTTAAAGAATAGTTTGGTACATTTTGAGTTGATTAAGGTTCAGAATTTGAAGACAACTAAGGAAGTCTAGGATGCTTTAGAAAGTGCACATGATGGTGATGAAAGGGTTAAACAGGAAAAATTACATAATTTGGAAACATAGTTTGATCTTTTATATATGTTCAAAGATCGAAATGTTAAAGCCTATGTACAGAGATTGGATGAGGTAGTGATTGTAATGTGATCTCTTGGTGCTACTATAGATGAAACCAAAATTGTAAAGAAGATTCTCAAAACTCTTGCTGATGCTTACAATGAAAAGGTGAGTGCTATTGAGTAGGCTATAGATTATAAGACTTGTACTAAGGATTTGTTGTTAGGATTTTTGACATCTTATGAAATTAGGAAGTCAAATTTAAGAAGTGGAGGCAAAAGAGAGACTTCTTTTAAAGCTATAAAAATTGAAGATCTAGATGAAGAGAACTTTCATGAAATCAAGGATAACTTTGTAAGAAGATTGAGAAAAGGATCTAGTAAGTATGAAGGTAATTTTACCTTTAAATCCTTTAGTTGTGGAGAAATTGGTCACTATGATGCAAAATGTCCTGAAAGAGCTAAAGGGAATAAATAAAGATATGAGAAAGAAAGGAAAGGAAAGAAGATTAGCATATCTTACTATGTTAATGAGAATGCTAGGATTTCAAATGAAGATTCAGAATATGAGGATCCAGATGACAATGAATGCTTGTTCTTGGAAATTAAAGATGAACCTACTTCTACTAATTCAAAAAGACAGTCAAAGTAAAGTCCTTTAGAGAAGGAGAAAAATGAAGGTACAATTATCTCTTCCCTACATGCTAAACAAGAAAGGAATTTTTGGGTAGTTGATAGTGGTTGATCACATCAAATGACTGGTGACATGAGTAAGTTTTTGAAACTTGAAAAATATGATGGAGGTCTGGTTATGTTTGGAGTTGATACTGGTGCTAAAATCTACAGGATAGGTTTAGTAAGTTTTGATGAAAAACATCATACTGACAGTGCCTACAATGTTAAGGGTATAAATCATAATTTGTTTAGCATTGGTCAAACGTAAAGAAATGGATATGGTCTTGTGTTTAAGGATGGGAAATGTGAGATCTGGAAAGGATCTGAAACATTGATTACTATATGAAAGAAATCTAAAGGGAATATTTATCAGCTTAAAGGTGTTGATGGATGATGTCTTAAGACTCAAATAAATGATAGTTGGTTATGGCACAGGAGAATGTGTCACATGAATTTTGATAACTTGGAAAGGATTAGTATTGTTCAAGTCATGAGATATCTTCTGAGAATTACAAAGAGTGTAAATGCTATATGTAGGAATTGCCAGTTTGGGAAGCAAACAAGAAATCATTACAAATCAAAAGAACAATCTACTACTAGATTGATGGATTTGGTTCATACAAATATTTTTGGTCCCATGAGAGTCTGAAGTCTACTTGGTGAAAGGTACTTTATGCTTTTAATTGATGATTATTCTAGATATACATGGGTTACATTTTTAAGAGAAAAATCAGAAGCATTAGATACATTCAAAGAATTCAAGGCTATGGTTGAAAATGAAGTGAATTTGAAGATAAATTATTGAGATCTGATAGAGGTGGTGAATTCACCTCCCATGAGTTAAATATAATTTTTGAAGCGCATGGAATAAAGAGACGGTTATTTTCTCTGAGAACTCCTCAACAAAATGGAATTGTTGAAAGGAAAAACATAACAGTTGATGAAGTTACTAGGTCAATGATCACTAAAGCCAGATTATCAGAAGTTTAATGGAGAGAATCTATTCACAATACTATATATGTATTCAATTGAATTTAGGCAAGATAAAATAGTACAAAGACTCCCTATGAGCTATCACATGGAAGAATTCCTATAGTTAAATATTTCAAGGTATTCGAAAGAAAATGTTATATCAGAAGAGATAAGGAAACATTGGGAAAGTTTGATACAAGAAGTGATGAAGGAATATTTCTTAGATATAGATGTTTCAACAAAATATTGAGGAAGATTGTAGAAATATCGAATGTGAAGGTTGATGAAATAATGAAGAATTATATTGATATTGATGGATATGTATCTTATGAACATGACTATGCAAGAATAGAAGAAAAAATGGAAGAACATGATAGAGATGAGTAGAAAGAGTAGAATGAATAGAATGAAAGAGAAGAAGATGCTCCACTGATGTCCCCTAGGACACCAAAATATGTATAGAGGAATCATTTTGAAAGTCAAAATATTGGAGACAAGAAAAAAGGTGTGTTGACTAGAAGCAAAACTGCTATTGAAGTAAATTTGTGCTTATTCTTTGAAATTGAGCCAAAGCTAGTAAGTGAAGCCTATACGGATGAAAATTGGAAGGAAGTAATGAAAGAAGAAATTTTGCATATTGAAAACAATCAAACTTGGGAATTGGTCTCAATACTAGCAGACAAAAATATCATTGGATCAAAATGGGTATTTAGAACAAGCTAAATGAGAATGGGAAAGTTGTCAGAAACAAAGCAAGGCTTGTGTGTAAAGAGTACTCACAAGTGGAAGGTATAGGTTTTCAGAAGACTTTTGCCTTGGTAGAGAGAATGGAAGCTATAAGGATGTTCATGTCATTAACTGCTTATAAAGATTTCAAATTCTATTAGATGGATATCAAGTCAACATTTTTAAATGGTGAACTAGAAGTAGATGTCTACATGGAACAACCAGAAGGATTTATTTAACAGATCAAGTGGATATGTTGTGCAAATTAAAGAAAGCTTTATATGAAATCAAGCAAGCTCCTACATCTTGGTATGCAAAAATAGATAAGTATTTAAGTCAGCAAGGATTTAACAATGGTATGATAGACAATTATTTGTATTTCAAGACTAAAAATGATAAAATCTTGATTGTAGTTGTATATGTTGATGACATTATCTTTGGAGGAAATGAAAATATGTGCAAGATGTTTGCAGAAGAAATGCAAAAATAATTTTAAATTTCTATGTTTGGAGAGATGAATTTCTTTCTTGGGCTACAGATTACTCAAACAAAGAAAGGAATTTTCATTTCAAAATCTAAGTATGTGAGACAAATATTGAGAAATTTTGGGATGTACAGTTCCAAACTAGTAAGTAATCCTATAGTGACTAGTTGTAAGTTGAGTAAAGATGATGATTCTCCTAATATTGATCAGAAAGTATATATATATATATATGATTGGTGGACTACAATATTTGAATGCTACTAGACTAGATATTATGTATTTGGTTTATATTGTAGCTAGATTTTGAGAAGATTTGAAGGAAACACATGTTACTATAGTTAAAATAATATTCAGATATTTGAAAGGCCCTCCAGATTATGGATTATGGCATCCTAAAGATAATGATTTTACACTCATTGCTTATATAGATGTAGATTGGGCTAGAATTATAGATGATAGATAGAGTACAAGTGGTGGTACATTCTTTCTTGAATGTAGATTTGTGCCATGGTTGAGTAAGAAGCAAGATTCAATCTCTTTTTCTATTACTGAAGCTAAGTATATTGTTGTTGCATTTTTTTGTACACAAGTTGTATGGATGAAACATACATTGAAAAATATTGTAATGCTACATGATGATCTTATATCAATATTCTTTGATAACACAAGTACAATTAAAATTTTGAAGAATCTTGTAATTCGCTTGAGGATGAAGTATATATCTATCAGGTATCACTTCTTAAGAGAGAAGGTTGTGGAGAATGAAGTCAATCTTGAGTATGTTTCGACAAAGGATTAGTTTGTGGATATATGTACAAAGGCTCTTCCTAAAGAAACTTTTGAGTATCTCTTAGATAAGCTAGGGGTTATTTCCCTTCCTCTTACATACTAAGATGCATTTGGAGAAGCATCAGTTAGATGGATTCATGATTCTCTCTCTTTGGGATGATGTTTTTTGTGGCTACCCCTCAAGGGGAACAGGAAAATTTTTAAGTGTTGTCATGATAAGTATTTTTTTTCATGACAAATAAATTTTCAATGGACATATCTTTTTCCTTTGTCATTAATGTCAAAGTGGGAGAGAGAGAGAGCATGTGAAAGAAAAGGGAGGGAGGAAACATATGAAAAATGAATTCAAAATTTTAAAAAGGTTGTTGTTGTTGGCCTTTCACATCTTTTATTTCCATCTATGACAAAGGGGAAGATTGTTCCAAGAATGGAAAGAGGAGTGAAGTGTTTTTATTAATTTCATTTGGATAGTTGGTTATCTACTAGTTTCTGTTGATTGTATATGTTGAGGATACTGAGAAAATTATATTAAAAGAAGGTTGTAGGTACTCAATTGTTGAGGATGTTGTTCTGGTGCTTGTGAACTATATTTTCTATGTTTAGATTGAGGTCTAGGAGAATTGTTGTTGGTTTGGATTTCTCATTGATGAAGACTTATGGAATGTGGTTCAATATTTGTTTTTCACTGGTTCTATTGATAGTGGTGTTGACATTTGGAAGTAACAACCTTAATTGATCTATGTGTTTTACACTAGTGTGGCCAACCGTGTGTCAAGAACTATTTTCAAAGTTGATGAAGCATGTTGGATCTATTATGGGTCCTGATGAAGCATGTGTTTGGGTTTCCCTCATTCTATTTCCACCCTAGGATGTTTGGCACTGACCTAATTTGAATTTGAAGTTGGATGGCCAACTTTGTATCTTTTCAAGGTTGGAGATAGTATAAATATAGAATGTTCTAGTGATGAAAATTGTACATAAGAAAATAAGGAAGATAACTAAAAGAGTAGATGCAACTTTGATGCTATTCTTAAAGTGTGTGAGTTAATTGTGTTGTTGTTTAGTGTGAAGCTTAATGCCAAGTTTCTAGATGCAGTGAGCAGAAGGAAAAATCTATCATTCATACAAGTTGATTAGTGATTGTGGTGGAATCTTCATTACATTGGGATTGTTGTCTCTGTGTAACTAGTCTTCTTTGTATCTCTATGGTAGTGAGCCCTCTATGTTGTCGTGTTGTGCACAATGAGTCAGGATAGTGAGTTATTATTTCAAACAATGAGCTTTATCTCTGGTAGTGAGCCTTTTTGTAATCAATTTTTATATTTTCTAAAGTGCGAGTTAATCCTCACCGTGGTTTTTCCCTTATTGGTTTTTCCATGCAAATATGTTGCTATTGTATTTGTGCATTTGCATCTAATGGTTAATCACTTAATCAGTTTATGTGTTACTTCCTATAATTTAATTTAAGGTTATAATCTGTGACAATTGATTCAACTCCCTCTTAGTTGTCCTATCGAACACCTTTTTCATTTCCACCAAGTATAACACACCTTTCTTATCAGTGGAGTCATGCTTATTTATGGCTGCTTAGCATAACACAACTTGCTAACCCTTATGAAGCTCAAAGTTCATATTATGTGGCTCCTTACTGAAGTTATCAAGAGGTATAACATTGGTATGTTTATGGAAGCCTAATAAGATTCTCGTATTGGCCACTTCTAGGGGCTCACCTAGTGGACAACAAATTTCACTAGCCTATATAAGCACATTGTTGTTTCAATAGTGGACAAAAAATTTCTCTTGTAAATAGTTTAGGAAACACAACTAAGGCTTGATCCACATCGAGTTGGAAAAACATTTGAGGCTTGCTCCAAACCATTTCTTTTATTTTTTATTTTTCTTTCTTTGAGGCCTTGAAATTGTTATTTTGTGTGTCTTATCTTGGTAC
>VDFB02378609.1:0-25216 GCA_007258455.2 Sequoia sempervirens | reverse complement strand
GAGTGAGCAAGAAGAGAGTATGCTTGTAGCTGTCATGAATGTTCTAATCTCTACAATTAAAGAAGCTGATAGTCTTCCTGAAAGTGTCCAAACTCTTCTCATGGATGCTTATAAACGTGAAGAGAAGATTTCTCCCACTGCTGATTTGTTAGTTAAAGAAATTTTCAGTCAATGTGAAGATAAGTTGAAACCATTTTTGAAGAAGATTGTTGTGAACAAAGAGGAGATTTTCGATGTTGAAGAGGAGGATGAAAGTTGGAATCCCTTTGAATACATTGCAAAATTTCAAGGGGTATCTACGGATTTGCACTCATCCAACCATTCTATAAAAGAATGTAATGTGTCAGTGGAAGCCTTGAAGACTAGTGAGGTACTCTTGTTTTCTACAGAGGAGAACAATGAGTTGAATTGTGTTAAGAAGCCTCATGTTGAAGATTCAAAGAAAAAACTTTTGGAAACAAAAGTTAAAACAAAGATGCATGAAGAGGCCATAAGTGTAGATCCAAATGAAAGAGAAGTTTGGTTAGTAGAAGATATGTGTTCAATCAACAATTTTCTTCTTCATAATTCCAAAGAATGTTGGTTTGAAAGTCAAGTCAAAGAGGAAGTTGAAGTCTCTTCCCACTTCAAAGTTGATTTGATCAATTCTTTTGAATTATGTGTAGAAGACAACATGGAAGGAGAAGCTTCTAGGAATTATAAGGCAGATTTCTCTTCACCAGAAATCAAGTTAAGGCAAAAAGCTAAGGAATTGGAAGGCACTATGGATGGAATGATGAAGAGTGTTCATCACATGGAAGACAAATTGAGGAGTACAGCTCAAACCATTTTTGAAATCTTTATCCATCAAAGTTGTTCTACATCATCTTAGCTAGTGTATAATGATTGCAACTCAAGTTCACGCATTGCTGATAATGGAATTCAAATTTTGTCAAATCTTGATAGAATTCATAGACATGTAGAATAGTTGATTTATGATGTGCCTAGGGGAGAAGTTGTGTGTTGCATTTCTATTGATGACATGAAGTCCATTAAATTTTCCTTGGAGGAAAATAAATCTAGTCTTTTGCACATCATTCATGACAAAGACATAGTGGCCAATATTGATGACAAGGCATTGGAGTGGAATGAGCTTACCAAAACAAAGTTGCAAGAAGTGCATGAGACTCTAATTGAAGCAGAGAATCAAATTTCTGCTGTTCAATATTCATGGGAGAAAAAAAATAGAAGAAGAGCAGAGGAGCTTCAAGAAATTCTTGATGAGCTTGATCTCATACAAGAAACATATGATTTGGAATGCTGTCCTGAGAGACGAAAGCATTCAAATTCTCAAGTTTATCAAGCTTTTGACAATCTCTTGTATGAAGAAGGTGCTAGTAAGATTTATGTAAATCCTCTTTTTGAAAATGATGAAGAAATTGCTTCAAAGATTACTGAAGAAGGGAATTTGAGTTTGTTTCCCAACATTGGAGAGTTAATACGTGAGTTGCACGAAGTTGAATCTACTACTGCTCCTAGTGCAACCATTCATCAAGAATTGGTAACTCTTGAAACACAAAGAAATGAAGGCATTCTTATTGTTCATCAAAAAAAAGTTGATGGGTTTGTTGATGAAGGTTTCATTTATTTTTTGATGAGGATGCTTGTGAGGCTCATATCAGATTTTAGTTCATCACCATCTTCTCTTAGAGTGATAGATTTCAGAATTGTATTTGATGAAGGATTTGTGGAATCTTTCCGGCAAGTCATATCACAAGATTTTGGATTTGATTTTTTCAACGAACAAAGGTTGGTTGAATACTTCTTGGAATTTCAAGAAGTGGCATTGCAGATGGAACGAGCGAATCAAATGATTCGTGTGAGAGCAGTTCTCAGTTTGAGAAGTGGTTCTTCATGGTTGTTAGTTTGGGATCCTGGCATTACTTGGGAAGAAGGTAATTTTAAAGTAGATAGACCAGCATATAATATTCAGAGTGTAGTTGTGACCATTTGCTTATGTGTTGGAAAATGTCTTCAATTGAAAATCAGTGTTTGGGATCTCAAGCATTTTCTTTTGAAGAATGGAATGCATAAAAAGAAGGTTGGATGGAGAGATAAGTGTCAAAAATTCTGTTTAATGTTTGCTGCTCCCTTCTTTCTATGTCATTGCCTCTTTATTTCTGATCATACATTGGTGTTCTGGGAAGGAAATATGATCAAAAGTTGGTTTGTGGTGACATGGGGTCTCTTGCTAAAAGTGCCACCAGCTTGGTTCATGAGCAGTTATGCTCATTTTGATGGAAAGTTCTTTTGTAGCAGCTGCTGCTTGTCTTCTTGGATGCTGATTTTCCAAAAATTAGATCGCAAGATGATTATTTCAGACCTCTTAGGAAACTGGTTACTTCATTTCCGGGCCTCTCCACCTCCTATTTGGACTGAATTTCTGCCAAAAATAAGCAAGGGAATGTTTCTGTATGGTCAAAGTTCAAGTATGGGTTGTTCATTGATAGTTGACAGTGAATTTTGTGGTACTAACTCATACATTACTTTTTGGGACAGCGAGTTATTAGCTGATTTGATTTGTCAAATTGAAACTCTTGATGTGAGATATGTGAATATTTCTTGGAGTTCTTTCAGTGAAATCAGTTTGCTTCAAAGGAAGCATTGTGCATCCTCTTGGATAGGGATGGAGTGTGGAGCTTTGCTCTTGGTTTGGCATTGGTTTAGAAGCATGTTTGAAAATATTTTTGTTGCTGATCAGAATTATGACAACAAGGTTTGGAGGTCCTACAGACTGATATGGGACCCAGACACTGACATGTTTGATGCATTGTCTTTTGTGGATCGTGACATGTTGGTCCACTTTGAGTATTCGGTTGTATTAATCAAAGTAGCTCAACTGATTAGAGGAACAGTGTTCCTGAGAAAGATTTGGAATCCTGGTATCACTTGGGTTTGTGATTCCATAGTTGAAGATGATGAAGCCAATGATGGTCTTCTAGAATTTATTCCATTGTGTTTCAGTTTAATCTTAATTTGGTGATTTCTTGTGTTGGCATCCAGCAGTGCAGTGCTTACATCAGTTGGTGCTATCCTTCTCCTAGGATGATTTGGGACCCTGGGATCCTATTTGGCATGGTAAGGATCAAATTGTTCCTTTGGAGTGTGGTGGCATTGCTTGAGGACAAGCAATTTTGGGAAAGGCAGATTGTAATGTCCCCATTTTGGCCCTACACTCTTCAATAGGATTTAGCCTATTTCCGGAAATCCGTAGGCTAAGCTGTGGTGGAAAATTAGGGTTTCCTCTTTCAGATATTGCTCAGTTGGCGTTCAGAGGATGTTGTGCAGACTTACTATTTATAGCAGTTGCTATTTTTAGCAAGTCTATCTTTTGGTAATATCTGTCTAGCAGCAGTTCAATCCTTTGATGGTTAGTGTTCAGTTTGGCTATCTATTGTTTTGATGTGAACTTACTATTTATAGCAGTTGGCTATTTTTAGTAAGTCTAAATTTGGCAGTAGCATCATCAGCAGCTCAACTTAAGTCATCTTGCTATCCATCAGTTTCAGTATTGGCATTGGTTTCGGTTATCTCCATGGACTGAGTTTTTATACTTAGTCAAAATTCATGTTTCTTAGTTGTACCCCACGCCTAGGATTAATAACTTCATGTTGTTTTAAAAGAGGGGCCATTAAGGGGGTCAATTGTGCATTTAATAATTTATTAAATGCTTTATTGTTGCAAAGTGAAAAGGAGGTTGAGTAATATTATATTATTTCAAAAAGTAAAATGCAAAAAGGTGGCATCCCTTTTGGAAGTTGAAGTGATTCAACTTCTCAGAATTTGAAGAGTTCTTGTTGGTTCATTTGCCAATTGAAGTTTATATATTGTTGCTGATTGAAGAGCTGATTATGCATATTTTTGAAGAGCAAAGTTATGCTGCTGGAATGAATCCAGAATCTTGCTAAGGGAAAGCTGAGCAAATTTACTCCATTCTTCAGGCCTACAACTATGGTTCCCTAGGTGGTGGATTGAGAGTGTGCTTCATCCAGAAGTACATATTGAGCATTCTTGTGGAGTTTTGGTGAGATATTTCTAGTTTTTATGTTGCTGGTTTATCATAGTTGAAAGTGATTTTTTTATACAACTTTTAGTATGAATTTTATTTGGTTATGGGTATTTGACCATTGCATTTCTATAATAGAGTCAACCATATTTGGAGGTTATCAAAATTTAATTTCAAGTTTCAGATTTTATTAAGCAAATTCGCCCTTGCAAGGAGGTCGTACCTTTTTGGAGAGCATTGGGATTTGTGCATAAATTAATGATTGAGTTTAGATGTTGTTTTATCATTATGAAATGGGTGCCAACCTTCTCAAGAGCTTTTGCAAGCTAGATTTCATCTTCTAGAGGTATTGTGTAGGAGTTGTGATTATTTTTGTGTTTTCAGTTTGCTGATAATCATTTCCAGATTGTTGATTTTTATATCAGTTTGCTTCAGTATTCTAATTTTGGTTTTAAGCTTCATTAATTCAGAGGATATCAGGTGGAAAAATATTTTATTTCATTGTGCTTTGTAAATATTGTAATAACACTTGAAAATTGCAGTTGTTCATCATTGTAAGACTGTGACCAATAGTATTGTTCCAGTCATTTAATTAGCTGCAAAATCTTATGATTAATCCCTCATATATGTAACCCCTGGATGGTTTACCACCAGTGTGGATAAAGAGCATTCTAGAAGCTTATCTCTCTTATTTGCAGCTATTTCTATTCATTGTAAAGCTAGTTAGTAGTACTAACAACTATTTCATTTTATTGCTGCAATTTATACTTGATTACACTCCCACAATTAAGTGGTTGAGTTTTAGAATAAACATCTTTCTTGATTGTAAATTCCCCCCACAAAATAATTGGTTGTGTGGATAGTATTCCCCCCATGTTAATAAGTGGAAAAGTGGATTTAAATGTTGGCTTGCCACCTAATAATTGTTGTAAACTCACCCATTGAATAAGTGGAGTATTCCCACTGCTTGTGGATGCCTGCATCAGCAGATGAATTGTACTTTTAGCTTTTTTTATGCCTAAAAATCCTCTGACCATATGCTATCACTTCTCCCACATTGGGATCTTGGTGAACATTCTTGGTTAGAGTTATCTTCTTTGTTGATTTGCATTTTTGGAGCTAACGCTAATCAGTGTTTGGTTGTTGATTTGAATATTAATTTTGGGAAAAAGTAAGGGGAATATTTCATGGAAATATTTCTAAATGGAATATCCCAAATGAAAAAAATTGATAAAATATATTAATTAATGAATCGAAACTAAGGAAATGTAGAGTGTTTGAAAACACGTTGTGATATGCATAGACACCTAGATATGAATGCAAATTGCAACAGAAATGGATGAAATTGAAAGTATGCACCTAAGATATTGATGGAGACTAGAAATGACCTATAGAATGATGTTTATCCTAATTTTTAGGCTTGGTGGTAGTCATTCACCATTTTAGGAAAATTAGTCCTAGATCTATGAAACCGTTCCGGAGCCTATTTCAGAAAAATGAGTATCTAAAACTGGAGGAAACCACAATCATGTCTGGTAGTGTGACTCATTCACCACTAATGGTGAATGAGTTCACTTCTAAATTTTTAAATATTCAAAAGTGGAAACAAGAACATTCGGTCGACACTTTCTACTTCTCCAAGTGTCTAGTTTTGAAATTGTCAAATTTAGGCCTAAAAGTGACTTTTTGTTGATATTTTTCCTTATCCAATGAATAGATGACTTGAAGAACTTTGAAACTTGATCTTCAATGACTTCCAAGCCTCCAAGATGCCTGAATCTACAAACACACAAGAAGAGAAGGAAATAAATTGGATTTTAGGGCATGGGGGTTTGCCTTGGTCAAACCCCTTTGTAGGGTTTAAACCAAAATGATCAAAGAATGTAATGAAGAATGAAACAATGGAATTAATACCTTGTCATGGTGTTTGATCCTGAAGTTATGTAGGGTGAAACAAAAATAGTGGTTTACAATTGAAGTGGGGAAGGAAAACTCACAAAAAATGAATGCATTGCAAAAAAATTAATTTTAGGGGTTCATACGAACCGATTGGTTCGACCGAACCCATTAGGGGTTCACTAGAACCTAGGTTCGGGCTAACCCATTTAATGATTTACCGCCAAAAAAGACAACAAAACCTATTATAAAAGGGGGGTTCAAATGAACCAGGGTTCGAATGAACCCTAGTTCAAGCAAACGCCTAGGGGTTCACTCGAACCCCCTTATTCCTCATCTCCCCCTAAGACAAAAAAAAACCCCTAAATTTTGTCAAATCAGAGCTCGGGTTGAGGATGAAAATGGATGAATCTTCACAAACCCAACTGGAATCAAGTAGTCCTCAGAACGAGCTATCTAATGAATATAATTTTAATATGATTTGGTTTTATTATGTATTATTATTAAACATAGGTTTTTCATGAAAAATGAAGGGATTTGTTCTGCACATGTGGAAAAATTGTAGATTATCAAAACTAAAAATAAAAATATGAGTGCACAAGATATTGAAGTCCTTGATCCAAAAAAAAAAAGAATTTCGATATATACAAAAAAAGATATGCGTTATACAGTCGCGCTATGTTTGAATTGTAATTGGTTTGAATTCAAAACTTGATTAAAGAAAAAATATTCAATAAAAAACTGTCTAACCAAGTGGAAGCACTAGATATCAGAGTTATGAATCTAAATTCAAAAGAATTAGAATTTTATCCCTCATGGAAAAAATGTTATGCATTATACAATGTGCGTCACTTTTTAAAAATGATGTCTTTTTAAAAAAATCAATTTTTGTGGGAGATGGAAAAAGAAGTGCAATCTAATTCCAAAATTTTTGATTTTTTTTAGAATCTACAGACAAAATGTGACGAGACTCTAGTTTGTATCATCTTCAAATTCTTCATTGTTTAGTCGCTATAGGTGCCCAAATGTGAAGATTTAGTTAAAAATAATAATTTCAGTGTCCAGTTTGGCCAAAAATTGTAAACCACTATTGTGGGATCACCCTATAGTAAAACATGAGAAATCTTCCCTTAAATGTCCTTGGAAGATATCTTGAAGACTAAGAATGTAAAAACCGTAACTTGCTTGACTTGAAGGAGAAGATAGATGATGAATGAATGATAAGAGATGTGTGAATGAGTTAAGAAATGTAAATTAGGGTTTAGAGACTTGATTTTATAGGAAATTCACCTTATTCACCCATAAATTGGTTCCCCAAGGCTAAAATGAAGAAAAATAAAAATTAAATTCCAAAATTTACTGCTCAAAAGTGAAAAAATGACCCAAGTGGGACTCATTCACCACCTTGGGAAAATCAATCCTATTTAGTAGGGACTCATTCACCACAAATGGAAAATTAGTCCTAGATGGGTCCATTTTCCAGCTAGCTTGTTGGGGAATGAGGAATTTTAGTTCTTATGTTGATTAGGATGCACAAGATGGTGTAATAGGGGCCTATTAATGATGATGTGAAGGTCAATTAGGGCTTGGGACACATAATTCAATGTGAAAGTGTAATTAAATACACTTTACAACACTAAAATGAGGTCCACTTAGCCTAGAAAGGCACAACATCCAATGTGAATGTGCAAGAAACATTACAACACTAGATTAAAGATAGGTTTGACTTATAAGCATTTTAGATTGATGTGAGAATGCAATTAAATACATTTTATTTAATTTTGAATAAAGGGAGAATGGGTTTATTAAGTTGAGAAATGTGTGAAAGTATTTTACAATACCTTTATAAGACATCGTTAAATGCATTTTAAAGGGTCCAAGAGCTAGTGTGGATGTGAAATACACCTTGCAACACTAAATCAAGGCCACATTAAGTCCAATTTATCATCAATTATTCCAAAATCAAGCAAGAAATACTTTTTCTATGGTACAGGTTTCCTTCTAGGGAAATTCAAGCCAACAAAATATCAAACATAAGATCTAAGACCTAATGATGAACGATCTATATTTACAATAATAAAATATGACTTTCACAGGTGCTACCCCTGAACCCCCATCAGGGTGCATGATCCTCGAACCCCTACAGGGGAGATCCCCCCTACAACCCATGTACCCTATGCTAGTGATCCTGATCTCTTTTAGTATTGTAGCAACTTAAGAAGAACATCCAAACAAGTTCCCATGAATCGATAAATTTAATCATCCTCTTCATCCCATTACATCAATCCTTCCACTTTGACTAAGGCATCCATGTCCACCATCTCATCACCTGAATCCAAGATCCACATCCAAGACAAGGGGTGTGGAGCATACCACATGAAAACTTCTTATTGTATCAACAAACTACCAACATCTCTAAAATCCTCCAGTAAACCTTCTAAAAAAAGATCCTAAAGTCATTAACTGGCCATCCCCCACCACAACTTTCACAAGATGGGGAGAATTGAGAAAAAAATATTTTCACGAAGAAGATATTTCCACATGGATATACAAAGAAGAAGAAGATATTGAACCTAAGCGTATCCCAATAGAGCAATATGGTAAAGGCTTCAAGATCATGAGATGCAAGGGCTATGATGGACATAGTGGAACTTGGTTTACGAAAGAATGGAATGAAAAAACCTTTAATTCCTTCCAAGCTACCAAGGAATAGAGGGTTCGGGTATGAACCACCAAAAGTGATTACTCCTAGTACTAAGGTGCTTTTAAGTGAGGACGGTTGTTCTTCAAAACATATTGAGATATCTAAGCACTATCATATTAAAATTGAGTTTAATGAATGGGAATGGAACTCCTACACATCTAGTGACTGACTTAACTGAGACCTTCCAAGAGCTTGACCTAAGCAATCCCTCAACCAAACGAAAATCTTGGATTTATTCATTTTCAGATTCCAACATGATAGTTTTTTTTCACCATATTGGCATATTCATTGAACCTTAACGATACTAATGATGGAAAACCTTTAGTATACCCAAACTTGATATATTAGAACCAACAAGGACCACCCAACTTGGACATATTTGAAAGTGATGAAGCAATAACTGAGTTTATGGGACTTCATGAAGGTATACCTAATGGTTATCATAAACAATGTTTTACTATAGATCTTGAAAATGTGGCCTACTTTGGGGAGTCTAGCCCACCCTCTAATTGCAAAAATGAAAATCATAAATCGAAAAAGGAAATTTCTTTAGGTGAGAATTGAAAGGTACCTCTAGACCCAAAAAAAGTAAAAAGAAAGGATGTATCTAAGGGTGAAAACCACTCGATG
Organism: Sequoia sempervirens; assembly: GCA_007258455.2. NCBI lineage: Eukaryota > Viridiplantae > Streptophyta > Pinopsida > Cupressales > Cupressaceae > Sequoia > Sequoia sempervirens. Next base: position 15,941 of record VDFB02378609.1, on the reverse strand, counting down.
GTACCCAGGGATGGAGGGTTGGAACTACTCCCTATAAGCCAAGAGAAATCACCATTGTTAGTAGAGAAGTGCATGGAAGTAAAAATTGGTACTAATGAAAATCCTACAATCATTTGTTTCACAACATCTTTGACAAAGGCAAAGAAACTAGAATTTTGTGCCTTCTTTACAAAGAAACAAATTAACTTCACTTGGTCTTACAAAGACATGCTCAGATTGGCTCCCAAGTTGGTGTTAAATCACTTACCATTGTTTCTTGATGCCAAACCAATCAAACAAATAATAAATAAAATGCATCCCCATATTGTACTATTGGTAAAAGTAGAAGTAAAGAAGCTATTAGATGTTGGTTCCATTCAACCCATTGACCATGCGAAATGGATTTCTAGTCTAGTACCCATGAAAAAAATAATAGGTGCAATCAAAATTTTTATTGATTTCAAAGATTTAAATAATGCATGCACTAAGGATGACCTCCCATTGCCTAACATCAACATCATACTGGATTTGACAATGGTATGAAATGCTATCACTCATTGATGGTTTCTCAAGATATAATCAAATTAGGATCACTCCCAAGGATCAATACAAGACAACTTTTACTTGTCCATGGGGAACATACTGTTTGAATTTTATGTCATTTGGATTGAAAAATGTTGGAGCAACATATTAGTGAGCTATGACTACCATCTTTAATGACCTTATGCACATGCTTATGGAGGATTATGTGGATGAATTTCTAGAAAAATAATTGTCTAGGAGTGACCATCTGTGAGTACTAGATAATATTTTCAAGAGGCTAGAATAATACAAATTGAAATTGAACCCAAAAAGGTGTATTATGAGGGTAACAACAAGGAACCTCCTAGGATACATTATCTCATGAAGAGGAATCGAAGTAGATCTTCTAAAAGTGAAGGATATCATGGAAATGCCACCTCCAACAAGCATAAGTCAGTTACAAATACTATAGGGAAGATTACAATTTATTAGGAGGTTCATTGCTCAACTGTTAGATAAGTTTCAACCATTCCAACATTTTCTATGAAAGGGATTACCCTTCATGTGGACTAACCAATGTCAAGAATCATTTCAATTTAGAAAAAAGGACTATCTATTAGCACCACCTATTCTAATTCCTCCCATTGAATGTGCATGCCTTGCATTGGTTTTTTCCAATCAAAATATCAAGCATTACATGTTAAATAACCAAACAAAGTTGATGGAAAAGATTGATCCCTTGAAGTATCTCCTTAGAAAAGAAGACTTAATGGGTCAATTAGTCAAATGGATCATGATATTAAGTGAATATGATGGGTATGTACAAGATCATCATGTAAAAACAAGCCCTTAAGTGGTGAAAAATTTAGAAAAATCAAAGTTAGGCAACTTGAATGTATAAAAGTTTGAATAAGTTATCTATATTATTTCAAAAATATGTAAGAATAGAATCTGTAGCAAATTGAATGTAGTTTCTAGATAACTAGGTTTATTTAAAAAAAAAATCTATTTGGTGAAAATTTGAAATAAGTAGGTATCTATCTGACCACCCTAACAACAATAAAATGATAATACTTTTTTTATAAGATTTTATATATAAGTAAAGGACTCATGTCCCGATGTGATCAATTTAAAAAAAAAAAATCCAAGTAAAAAATTAATTATGATTTTTTTTATTACAACCTTTAAAAAATATAAAAACTCATATGTTTGACCACCTTAACTTGGTCAAAACTTCATAAAATTCATTTTTTTTAAATCCTATAGTATGCGAAGCATAGAATGTGATGCATTATTCAGATTAAAAAAATGTGATACTGTTTGAAAGCTATAGATGTTTTTCTATTAGCCTATCAATTAGGACTTTAGTCATAATTCAAATAGAAAACGAATAATAATTATTTATTAAATTCAAAGTAAAGCATAATTTATATTGGTGGAAAGCTAAGAATCTCCTTTAAAAACCCTTTTTATTTCATAAGTTTTGGGTATAAAAAAAGTCGGCAGCCACATTCCCTACACATACCCATCATATCACCACTTTTTGGCCCATCATGATCCTACACATACTCTAATATTTAATATGTTGAGTGTAAGGAAATAAAAAGACAATTCATAGCCGACCAACTTGTAGATGTACCCAAAATAGCAGATCATATGTTGGTATCTAACTTCCCTGAGGAGTCCATATTCACACTAGATAATTTAGTTATATGCAAGATTTATTTTGATGTATCTCACATGAATAGTGGTTTAGGAGAAGGGATATTGTTTGTTACACGGTAAGGAGACACTATACCAAAGTCATTCAGAATAGCCTTTTCTTGCACCAATAACATGTAGTAGACTATGAGGAACTACACATAGGACTTCGTATGACCATTAAATGGAAAATAAAGAGCCTTCAAGTATATGGAGATTCTTAGTTTGTTATTTGATAAGTCAATGACGATTATAACACAAAAGATGAGAAACATACTCCCTACAAATGAATGGTTGACAAGTTTTAGTAGTACTTTTATGGCATCATCTTTTGGTAGGTCTCAAGAATTCAAAATAAGGTAGCTAATGCAATGGCCACAATAGGATCTCTCGTGGATATCACAAACAATATACTGTATTATTAGTTCTTTGTATAATTTTTTTTTGTCACTTCCTTTTGATATCCATGAATCTGAGATGGTGTGAGAAATTGTTGGTCCCAATTCCACTTGGTAGAAATATTTCTATGATTACCTACATGACCAAGTTATCCATCCTGAATTTTCTACCAATCAACACAAAATTTTTTATCTATAAGACATCTAGGTATGTCATCATTGGTGACACCATCTACTATCGAAGCCTGGAAAATACCATCCTTATATATCTTGATCCTAATGAAGCACAAACAACTTTAAACAAAGTACATGATGGTATTTTTGGAGCCCACTTGAGTGGTCCTACTTTATCCAAGAATATCATGCATGCTAGATATTTCCAGCCTGCTACTAAACATGATGCACACCACTTTGTTAAGAAGTGTTGATAATTCCATATACATGGAGATCTTATACATGCACTAGTCCAAGAACTCTAGGAAATCATGTCACCATGGTATTTCTCTCAATGGGGACTTTAACTCATAGGTAAGATTCATTTGACCTCATCCAACGACCATAAATTCATTATCACAACAACTGAGTATTTCATGAAATGGATCGAGGCTATCCCAATGACATATATTAGTAGCAATTAGATATCTAAATTCATCCTCGATTATATCTTATGTCAATATGGTGTTTTGCAATCCATTATTACTGATAATGGTCATCCCTTCAAGAACCAAGATTTCTACCAATTATATGAAAAATTCTAGATCCACCACCACTTCTCCAATCCATACTATCCAAAGGTAATTTCCAAGCCGAGGCATCAAATAAGACCATCATTAAAATCTTGAATAAGACCATCAATTATGTTGGTTGTAACTAACACCTCCAAATAAATCCTACCTTATCGGCCTACTGAACTAGCATATGTGCTCCCACGTGATCCACACCATATTCCCTAGTATTTTTCTCTAAAGCCTTCCTTCCTATCAAGGTTGATTTACCTTCCCTAAGGGTATCCATGCAAGGACTTATTGATGATGAAGAGTATCATGTATCCAGATTACATGAGCTAGATTTGTTAGATGAGCGAAGATAAAATTCATTGGTACACCTACATGCTTACCAAAATCATCTTTGTTGTAGCTATAATAAGAAGGTTCTAGTTAGAAATTTTGACATGGTTGATTTGGTCTTAATGGAGAACCCTAAGAGTCAAGAAAAAAGAGAGAAACCTAAAAATTTTGAACCTGATTTGTTGGGACCATACATTGTAAAGAGAAATAATTTTTCCAATAATGAAAACCACTTTGGTGGCACTTTGGATAAGTACCATAGTGAAAACATGGAAAACATGTGCCATATGTAGTTAGTCTTTTCTCCATCATCTAACATCATTCCATCTAATTTTTCACCTTCACCCATAATAAAGTTACCTCCATGCTTCCTCACGTCATTCATAATAATGATATGATTTATTTTCCTTCTCATGGCCTACACACAGTTGACATTATCTGTCTATCACCTACCAAACCCATCCTTATCCAACTCCTAACAATCAATCCTATACCTAACTAGGGGAAAGTACTTGACTTACATCTTCATCAGATCATAGACTTGGTATTGGAGGTCATCATCACAAAAATCCAAAAAAATCTAAATAATATTTTTAAAAAGCTAAAAACATTGAAATATCTCCAAAAATCCAAAAACATAAAACATGTCAAAAATACAAAAAAAATAGAAACATGTCAAAAATCCATAATCATCCAAATAACCTTCAAAAATCCCAAAAACAATGTCAAGTCCTATTAGTCTAAGTTTGTTGAACTATGATGTCTCTACACATGTTATGTAGGAAAGATCATCACTAATAAGACCTCAAGGAACTAGGTCAAACCTTTAGGGTTTGTCGAGTCAAGTCAATCGTGATTCAATCCATAATAAATTATCCATGGTCAAGGTTATTCAAACTATGATGTCTCAATTGTGATTCAATCCATAATAAATTATCCATGGTCAAGGCCATCACTGATGAGCCCCCGAGGCATTAGGTTAGACCCTTAGGGTTTTTTAGTACTGTCATAGTCCATATAATAATAAATAATCCTTTCCTAAAACTGACATGTTGATCAAACACAAATAGTTGACTGAGTCTTAACCAAATCAGGAATCAATAGGCTAGCTACCCAGCTAGTCTTTATCAAAAATGATCAATTTCCTAATCATCAAATCAACACCTACTAGTCAATCAATGCTCTTATACAAGAGGTGGCCTTGTCAAAACTAGACTTCATGTCTTATATGACTTGCCTCATTTCTTGAAACCATACCTAGTCCTATCATTTGTCTTATACAACATATGTCCTTCCTCAAACCAAACATCATCATTTATCAACTTTATCATTTTTCTTATACCAGTGACTGTATGACCGAAACTAGACATGATGTCTTATAAGGAAAGCTTCTGTTCCTAAAACTAGGCATTGTAAACCAATCAATCAATCAATTCTATCAATCTTATTAGTAAACAATCACTAGAAAATAATGTAAATGGTTGTTGGATTTGTTGGTCCAGTTTGTCTTATCTTTTTATTGATTTATCATATGTCATATTACTAGCCACCTCGAGGATTTCCCAAGAAGGATTTATAGGAGAAATGATTTCTCGTGAACTTATTTTTCTTTGATTTTTGTTTGTGGTTTGTCTTGATAAAAAGATTGGGAAAACTTTTCTCCCAATATGTGTCATGGCACTCCTTGTTTGCCAATTATCTATTTTTGTAAAGTGATAATGTTGCACACCTTGGTCTATTCCATACCATGGTGTTTATTGTCCATTTTCCATAATTTAATTCCCAATGATAATAAACATGCAAGCCTAACATCTTTCAAGAAAAATGTCAACTCTTCTTCATTTCGACTAAATTTGTGCTAACATTTATTTCCTCCATATTCACATTTCTTCTATTCCCATCATGATGGCATCTTGTGATACATAAGAATATCCTTCATACATATTCATGTTAGATCATCATAGGCATCATCATAAGCATATTAGGTCATCCATATTGCATCAGTAGATACAAAAATATATATAGTATTCCATCATAAGGGATCATCCATATAAGAATCACATGTCATAAACATATGATACCATCTTGCATCTATAAATTGTTAGCATACATTTCATTACATACATCCTGGGTATGTGCAAGATCATGATGGACGAAAAAGTGGCAATGTGAAAAAAGTTGTGTTTTGCATCAACCAAAAAACATGAAAATCCTGAGTTGACTTTTTTCTGGCTTGAATGTCAGCCCATTGCTCCAAAGCAATGCCCAAGGCAAGAATCAGATATCAGATATCTGGTCCAAATCGGATATCCAATTTGAATCGAATATCCAATTTGAATTAGGTATAAATAGATAATGAAGCTTGCTTTTAAAATAATTTGAAGCATTTTAAAGCTGATTATAGGCATTGAGAGTGACATTTGTAGATCAAATATCTGATTTCCAGGGTAAGTTTTTGGTTTTATTTTTGTTTTAATCTATTTTTCTATTAGTTTTGTATAATTTTATGTAGTTTTTTATGGATTTTTATTAAAAAGTGGGGATTTTTATTGATTTTTATTAAAAATTAAAGTTTATAATGGATTTTTATTAAAAACTAGTATTTTTTATGGATTTTTATTAAAAACTAGTATTGTTTATGGATTTTTATTAAAAACTAGAGTTTGTTATGGATTTTTGTTAAGAAGTAGGGTTTTTTTTTGGATTTTTATTTAAAAGTAGGTCTTTTCACAATAATTTCATTTATATTGTGTAATTTCAATTAGATTAATTAGTTTTTAACTTTAATCAGGTATTATGGCTGAGAATGAAAATTCACAAATGCCAAATGCTCCACCACATCTGTGACCATCAATTGAAGACTTAATTGGTGAAAAATTGGAGCAATTGAGGGGAATTTGTGATTTTTATAAGACAATCCCTTGATTATCCTAGATGACAAATAGATTGCAAGAAATAATTAAAAATATAGAAACCTTCTCCACCCAACATAATGCTTTTCTTTTGTGGCAAGAAACCATCAGGGAATATTACTCCTATGGATTTTATTATGATGATGTGAAGGATCTCCAAATAACAAAAGCCCAACTAGCCTCTTTATTCATTAACCCTGCACTGGTTTTCCAGTTAATGTTAATAAACCAAAACTTTCCATAAAATGGTGCAAAAATAAGGACATTGTAGATAACTTTTGGGATCGTTGGTGTATGGTTTTTGATAAACCACCCAACAAGAATAGTGATATACCATTTTACTTTATTAAAAAAATATACACTGAGTTTGTGTTAGGGCATCATTTCAATTACTTTGACATTAAAACCTTCCAGGGTGCCAATGGAGGTATGCCCCAGGATAGACCAGGGGCAATTAGAGTAGTCCAACACCCATATGTTCCCCCTCCTCCCTTTCCTCCACCACCTCTAGTACATCATCCAGATATTATCGAGGATGTAGCCACATAGACTATTCAGGCTATTCACTCTTTCAGTGGTCTTTTGGTTTTGCATACTTCTACAGTAGCTCAGCCACATTTTGGTGATGTTGGTGATGGATTGAGTGTTGTTGCATCCTCCTCCTCAGGTCCACATGTTTTTGTGCCACATACTTGCACTATGTGCACCAGATGTGTTTGGGTCCTCTTGTATAGCCCATTGAGCATCCCTTGGAAACTTCTAATTATGACCTCCATGATGTGGAAATTATAGGAGGGTGATCCCACAATAGTGGTTTACAATTTTTGGCCAAACTAGACACTAAAATTATTATTTTTAACTAAATTTTCACATTAGGGCACCTATAACTGCTAAATCATGAGGAATTTGAAGATGATGCAAACTAGTGTCTCATCACATTTTGTTTGTAGATTCTAAAAATATTTTTAAATTTTTTGAATCATATTGCACTTATTTTTCCATCTCCCTCAAAACTTGTTTTTCATAAAAAACATTTTAAAAAGTGGCCATGGGTATGTGATGATCATGATATGCAAAAGTGGCAATATGATAGGTATGTGGTACTATTTTTTACCCAAAATTGATGAAATGAAAAAGGGTTTTTAAAGGATATTTTTAGATTTTCATTCATATAAATTATGCTTTACTTTGAATTTAATAAATAATTATTATTCATTTTCTTTTCAAATTACAATTGAAGTCCTGATTGATTCGCTAATTGAAAAACATATATAACTTTCAAATGGTATCACATTTTTTGAATCCAAAACATGCATCAGATACTATGCTTCACATAATATAGGATTAAAAAAAGAAAAATTAAATTTCATGAAGCTTTCACCAAGTTAAGGTGGTTAGACATATGAGTTTTTATATTTTTAAAAAGTTGTAATAAAAATTCATAATTATTTATTTTACTTGGGAAAACCATAAAAAAATATGCATCACATCGAGAGGCATAGATGATCTACTTATATCTAAAATCTTATAAAAAATATTATCATTTTATTGTGGTTAGGGTGGTCAGACAGGCACCTACTTCTTATTTTTTCCTTGAAATTTAAGTACCCTTGCATTGAAATTCAAATTTTCACCAAATAATTTTTTTTTTTAAAACAAACCTAGTAGTTTAGAAACTACATTCAATTTTCTACAAATTACATATTTTTTGAAATAATATAGATAACTTATTCAAATTTTTACATCAAGTTGCCTAACTTTCTGATTTTTTGCCACTTAAGGGCCTATTTTTTCCATGATGATCCTACACATACCCACACCGTATAATGCATAAATTTTTTTCCATGAACCTAGATAAAATTATAATTCTTTCGAATTTAGATTTTTAACTCTGATATCTAGCACTTCCACTTGGTTGGATAGTTTTTTATTGAATATCTTTTCTTTAATCAAGTTTTGAAGTCAAACCAATTACAATTCAAACCTTCCACTTGTGTTAGGGCATCATGTCAATTACTTTGACATTAAAACCTTCCCGGAGGCAATGGATATGCCCGGGATAGACCAAGGGCAATTAGAGTAGTCCAAACCCATATGTTCCCCTTCCTCCACCACCTCTAGTACATCATCTAGATATTATCGAGGATGTAGCCACATAGACTATTTAGGCTATTCACTCTTTTAGTGGTCTTTTGGTTTTGCATACTTCTACAATAGCTCAGCCACATTTTGGTGATGTTGGCGATGGATTGAGTGTTGTTGCATCCTCCTCCTCAGGTCCACATGTTTGTGTGCCACATACTTGCACTATGTGCACTAGATGTGTTTGGGTCCTCTTGTACAACCCATTGAGCATCCCTTGGAAACTTCTAATTATGACTCCATGATGTGGAAATTATAGGAGGGTGATCCCATGATAGTGGTTTACAATTTTTGGCCAAACTGGACACTAAAATTATTATTTTTAACTAAATATTCACATTAGGGCACCTATAGCTGCTAAATCATGAGGAATTTGAAGATGATGCAAACTAGTGTCTTGTCACATTTTGTTTGTAGATTCTAAAAATATATTTTTTTAAATTTTGGAATCATTTTGCACTTATTTTTCCATCTCCCATGAAAATAGGTTTTTTCATAAAACAACATTTTTGAAAAGTGACGCACATGGGTATGTGCAGGATCATGATGGGCCAAAAAGTGGCAATATGATAGGTATGTGGCTGACGACTATTTTTTACTGAAAATTGATGAAATGAAAAAGGGTTTTTAAAGGATATTTTTAGATTTTCATCGATAGAAATTATGTTTTACTTTGAATTTAATAAATAATTATTATTCATTTTCTATTCAAATTACGATTAAAGTCCTGATTGATTGGCTGATTGAAAAACATATATAACTTTCAAATTGTATCACATTTTTTGAATCTAAAACATGCATCACATTCTATGCTTCACATAATATAGGATTAAAAAAAGAAAAATTAAATTTCATGAAGCTTTCACCATGTTAAGGTGGTTAGACATATGAGTTTTTATATTTTTAAAAAGTTGTAATAAAAAATTCATCATTAATTATTTACTTGGAAAAAATGTACAAAAAAATATGCATCACATCGGGGCATGAATCTCTACTTATATCTAAAATCTTATAAAAAAATATTATCATTTTACTGTGGTTAGGGTGGTTAGACAAGCACCTACTTATTTTTTCCCTGAAATTTAAGTACCACTGCATTGAAATTCCAAATTTTCACCAAATAGATTTTGTTTTTTAAACAAACCTAGTAGTTGAGAAACTACATTCAATTTTCTATAGATTCTATTATTACATATTTTTGAAATAATATAGATAACTTATTTAAATTTTTACATCAAGTTGCCTAACTTTTATTTTTTTTGCCACTTAAGGGCCTATTTTTTCCATGATGATCCTACACATACCCACACCGTATAACACATAATTTTTTTTCCATGAACCTAGATAAAATTATAATTCTTTTGAATTTATATTTTTAACTCAGATATCTAGCACTTCCACTTGGTTGGATAGTTTTTTATTGAATACATTTTCTTTAATCAAGTTTTCAAGTCAAAACAATTACAATTCAAACATAGCACGACTGTATAATGCATAAATTTTTTTGTATATATAGAAATTAAATTTGTGTTTTTGGATCAAGGACTTCAATATCTAGTGCACTCATATTTTTCATTTTTTTATAATCTGCTATTTTTCCACATTTGTAGAATAAAGATCTTCATTTTTTAAATGTTTAATAAAACTAAAAAATTAAATATATAATAAAACCAAAACATATTAAAATTATATGCATTGGATAGCTCATTCCAAGGACTACTTGATTCTAATTGGGTTTGTGAAGACTTCTCCATTTTCATCAGGCTCAACCCAAGCTTTGAAGCGTAAAAATTTAGGTTTTTTTGTGTTTCAAGGGGAGAATGAGGAATAAGGGGGGTTCATACGAATCCCTAGGGGTTTGATCGAACCTTGGTTTGAGTGAACCACCCTTCAATGTGCATTTCCTTTTCTTTTTTTGGGTGGAAAATGTGGAGCCAGTAATTAATGGGTTTGCTCGAACCCTAATTCAGGTGAACCCCTTTTGGGTTTGGTTGAACTTGTAGGTTCCTTAAAACCCCTAAAACCAATCTTTTTGCCATGGAGTCATTTTTTTCTTTGTTTTCCTTCCTTCATCAAATTGTAAACCACTAGTGTGGCTTCACCTGATATTAGATGCAAGGGAGTGGAGCGCACCCTATAGAGTCCTCTCTTGCTAGAGAGGGGGACATTGGAATAGTGACACAGGTAAGATTTAAATTGTAAATTCATAACTTGCATTTTTTTAAATGAATATTAATAAGAGATAGTATCAAGTACTAGTATTTATTTACATGGTCTATTTAATAGTTGATGTCTGAGGAGGATCTCACACAGGTGACTGATAGCACCCTTGGGGCCATTTCATTTAGCCTCGACATGCACACAATATATATTTTCACACTCACTCATTTACAATATTTTATTATATACTTTCTTGTCATTTGAATTTTCATTAATTAAATTATATAATAACTTATATGTTTATATTATTTTCCTCTTATAGGAAATACCTAGTGCGAGTGAGGTATAGCCTTGTCTAGACTATGGAGGAACAATGTTAGATAAGGGGAAGGTAATTGAACTCAAATTTGATTGAATTAATATTTTTAATATATTATATTGATTATAAATACATTGACATACATTGGTAGTTTCATATGTACTTGTCATTTTTATGTATAGGTAGTTATGAGCTATACATCATTGTTGACAAGTGTCACAATGCCTGAAGGAGTAGGTATTGGAACACAAGGAGTAGGTGTTGAAACACCTCAAGGAGGTGTCGAAACACCTAAAGGAGATAAAAAAAAAGATCATCCTAAAGATGTATGTGTTTATTTTATTTTGTGTTTGGTAAATATGTTCCTATTACCGACAATCATATGCTAACTTGGATCAATTTTATGATTTTGTTCACATATATAGATTGACATTTCAAAAGTTGGTTTGGTTGGTTCTTTGAGAGGGGCACATTCTAGGATTCATGACCCTTTGAAGAGACACATATTTCAGGTAATCAAGATTTCAATTTTAGAGTTTAATTCAAATTCAATGTATATTGATTTTGATGTTAATTATTCAATTTTAAACTATATAGTATAACTAATCTCAATTTTGGTTTGAATTTTTCTTGTGCAGCTACCTTTAGATCCAAAGACCGCTTCAAAGAGGCTCCATTTTGATGATCCACCAATAGTTTAGGATGAGATAGACATTTTGGCATGCAAATTTTGAATAGATATCAAGATGGAATATGCCACATTTTGTAAAAAAAAATTGAGTTGGCATCGATGCCATTTTTGTATATGGACATACACTTGATTATTGGATGATTTGATAAATAGTTGACAATCAAAATTTAATTTGTTCCTCATGTGCATGATTAAACTCTTTGAAAATTTAATCTTGAGTAATGGTTAAATATCAATATACTGTAGCATAAAAAAGAATGGTTATATTATGTAGTTTATATTCATATCACTAATTACATTACATTGCACATCCTTCAAACTCAAAGCATTACTTCACATTGCATAACTAACAACTAGATGTTGATAGATGAAAAAAAATCAATTTTAATATAGTTTTTACAAAGTCAACCTAAGCAGTTATGCAATTAATTCACATTGCATAACCAATAACTAGGAGCTTAGTGAAAGCTTAATCACTGATGTTACGGGCTTATCTACTAAAGGGAAGAAGTTCTTTAGGGACAGGGATTTTTCTGATGAAGCCGTGATCAAATTTCCTAAAAAGGACAAAGAAAGGCTAAGTCTTGTTAAAATTGCTAACAGCTACTTTGATGTAGATACCATAAAGGACATTTGGAGAAAGGTTTTGTAGGTCATCATGGAGTACATTATGGTGGATGGGCATTTCACCAGAGTTTATGGCTACCATTTTTCTCTTCTCAACCACTTCCACCACATGGTTAGGGTCTCTCTCCCATATTACCTTTTCTGTTCCTTGAAGGAAAGCTTGGAGGATAACAAGAAAAACCCTAAAAGATTCCCCATCCTGCACACTGGGTTAGTTAGGCTGATTGTTGAACATATCCAAATTCTACCTGCCCCTGCTATTCTGGAAACTATCCCTGATTCTGAGAGTGATGACACTAACCCAGTGGCTCGGAGTATTTGCCTAACTCTAGTCCGGCTAGAAATGTCCTTAGCTCACATGCTGGCCCTTCTGGGAACAAAAACCCTACTCCCTTTTTTGGTAAAGCCCGTACTGAGCTTAAGACTAATAGCCCATACCTTAAGAACATCTCTTTTGATAAGAAACCCCAAGCCAAATGCCTTGTTTCCTACTCCGAAGACTTCTCTAACTTGGAGGAGTCTGATGCCAACAAAACTGAGTTGTGCACTGAACCTCTACCAGATAAACTTGCTAAAGATGATTCCCCTATTATTCCTGACCTTGAGAAAACTTGCCCTAATTTTGGTAAGGAGCCCTCTCTGGATGTTCTGAACCTTGCCAAAACCAAGTATGAGTCCCACTTCAAATTCTTGGAATGGACTTTCATCGAAATTAATTAGTTGAAAATAAAAAATTGGGCCCTTCAAAGCAAGATTGAAGAGTTGGGTGCTAAGATTGCAGAGATTGAGAAGAAATATGTGGATAGTGGGGTTCAAGGTCACAACAACAAAATTATTGACTTCAAGGTTGAGAATATAAGGAATACCATTAAAATAGTTGTTGAGCAAAACAACAGAATGGCAAGACACAATGCCATTATCATTAACGCAATGACAGAAAAGTTAGATAAAGCCCAGCAGGGGTCTTTGGTGGTGGATATGGAGGAAACTAAGGACAAAAGCCAGGAAACAGATACAGGCATCTCCAAAAGAACCAGAGCCAATTTGAAGCGCAAGGTCCCCCCTACTTCGAAGATGATTCAAATTTTTAAAAAGGGAGTCAATGATATGCAAAATTTGGAGACAGAAACGGAGTCTGTCCTCAAGACTCTGAGCTAATGGTTGGGGTTTTTGTGTTTTTTGTGTTGTTCTTTTTGGTTTGTCCTTTTTGGACTGTTTCATGTGGTTGTTGCTGATCTTTTCTTGGACAGCGGGTCTTTTTGGTGGGACTTTTGTGTCCTCTCTTCTTTTTTGTAAATGTTGTGGTTTTGGGTCCCTGTAAAACCCATTTTACCCTTTTATCAAAAACTAGGAGTAGTTGTTAATTGCATTTTCTTATCATGGAATTATATGAGACTACATTTCTTTGAGGCTTTTTTTCAAATAGTCCATTGCCTTGTCTATGCTACCACATTTTTCATGCATGTCTACCAAAGCTTTTTATCAAATAGTTTACTAGTTTGTTACTATGGCTAAAATAGTAAAAAAAGTGCTTTGAAACAAGCTATGGATGCTTGGAAAAATTCTATTAAAGTATCATAGTAAGCAATAGCATAAACAAGGCAATGAATTATTTGAAAAAATTCCTCAAAGAAATGAGGTATCATGGTGATGGAATTCCATGACAATCAAAAACAATTTTGATTCTCATGGAATTTCATCACCATGAGACCTCATTTCTTTGAGGTACTTTTTTAAACAGTTGACTTCCTTGTTTATTTTCATGGCATTCCATCACCATGAGACCTCATTTCACTAAGGAATTTTTTCAAAAAGTTCACTGCCTTGTCTATGTTACAACATTTTTCATACATGTCTATTAAAGCATTCTATCAAACATTTAATTGCCTTGTTGCTATGGCTAAAAGCCTAAAATAAGTGCTTTTGAACAAGCTATGGATTCTTGGAAAGAATCTAACAAAGCATAATAGTAAGAAATAATATAGACAAGGCAATAAACTATTTAAAGAAAATGCCTCAAAGAAATGTGGTCTCATGGTGATGGAATTCCATGAAAAGAAAATTTCTATACATTGTCACATGGAATTCCATCAATAGTTCACTGCCTTGTATATGCTACCACATCTTTTTTACATCTACCAAAGAATTTTATCAAACTGTTCACTACCTTGCTGCTATGGATAAAAGCCTAAAATAGGTGCTTTAAAACAAGCTATATGGATGCTTGGAAAATGGCGTAGGAGCACCTTGGAAACAGAGGACTAGTTGATGGTTAGTTGATGCAACCAAGGATGGCAAACCACTCACATTCACAATATAAGGGATTCCTAAACACCTTTCTCAACTTAACTCTTAGATCTCTCTAATAACTCCTGCAAATAATCATCATTCTAGACACCCATTTGAGTCCCTTTCAATATACTTCCAACTCACATAGGACTCCTTTGGAACAACTTTGACAAATCATGCAAACTACGTTGCTCAACCTAGCCAAATAGGCCAAATTTCCAAAGCAACCACCCTTAGAACATTTCACAGACCCTAAAACTTGTTGGGGAAACACTCAAAAGATGAAAAAACTTCAAATTTTCCCATTTATCCTTAGGAACTTTCCCTTTAAGACCCTATTCCACAAAACCCTCAATTTGCTAAAATTTGGCAAGGTTTTATTGAAAAACCTACTTATAGACTTCCCCAAAATTTACCACAAACTCCAACACCTTTGAATAACCCCGCAAAAGCTTAAAAGAACAAGAAAAGTGTTTTTCCTTAAACAATTCCCACTTTTACCCTCTCTAACCTCACTTTTTCATGCAAAAACACCCCAAATGCCATCTAGGGCATCACCAAAAATCATAATTTTGACCTCCCCTACACAAAAAACAATGAAAACATGTTTATCTATCCTAATTAATCCTATCCACGAAGTTATAGCATCATGCAACGGGTGGAAGGCTTAAAAGTCCATTTTTAATGCATTCAAACCCTTGGAATAGGGCTCATAGACTGACCTCTAGTAAAATGAATCTTAAATGCACAAAAATGAATGGAATTACTTCAGACCAAGTTTTTAAAGAATTTAACTCTACTTCCCACCAGTTTCCATTAAAAATAAAGCAACAAGCTATGGTCTCAGGGCTTTTTTTCACTCAAAAATCAACATTGGAGTTCAGTTGGAGGCTAAAACTACTTGTAAGGGCATAAATAAATCTTGTTCTACAACGTGTATGACAAAATAAATTTTTCCTTCACATCTGGACGGGTATTTTTAGGTTATGTATGGTCCCCTTTCACACCCAAACAGGCCGAAGCAGCCCGAACTACGTTCAATCGACGAAATCCCTTAAGAGTACAAATTGCAGAAGGGCAATAATCCTTCACAGACTATTACTCAGAAACCATAATGCCTAAAAACTCTTTTTT
>VDFB02378608.1:0-40806 GCA_007258455.2 Sequoia sempervirens | reverse complement strand
CCATAGTTCATTCTCGATAATCACATACTTTATGGCATGCAACTTTAGTGTTCTCCTGTCATTGTCAGCCATATTTGTAGGACATTCTAAAGTTTTTAAATATTGAATAATCCTTCTATACTAGCCACATGTTTGCATAGCACACATAGGTGCAAAATCGACTTTCTCTATTTGATTGACTTGATTTCTTCCAAATTAGTTTATGGCATCAATTTAGCTAAGCCTTATTCCCTAGCTAACATAGTAATCTAGACATCAATGTTGAATTCTTGGATCTTGTTGATCCACCTACACCTTTTGCTTGTAGTTTCTTCCTAAGTAAAGATATCTTTCATAGTAGCATTAGGTACAAAAGCTATGACAGTACCCCCTACTAAGTAAGTCCTAAAATTCTGCATAGCCTTGACTAGAGCCCATGGTTTCTTTTCAATCATATCATACTTGACCTCTACGACTTGTAAATATTTGCTAAATAATGCAATGGGTTGTTCATAGCCCTCCTCATTTTTTTTGCAATAAGAAAACAACAATAGTATGGAAAGAAGCAAAAGATAAAATGTGCATTCGCTTAGAGAAATCTAGAGATTTCAAAACTCGGGCTTCCTCAATAGATTGCTTAATTTTCTTGAATGCTTGACTAGGCTCATAACTTCCACATGAGCTAGGAGTTTCCCTCCATTGGAAGTATCCCTCCATTGAGATTTTCCCTCCATTGACCTCTTTAATGACCATCTTTTTGACTTCCTTAGCAACCGACTAGCTGGCATGAATTTCTTCCACTTTGTAAGCTTCATTTATATCTACATCTTAATGTGAACCTCATGATGACATTAGCACACACAAAACAATTGCAAATCCATAATTACCTTTAAGGTAACATCCATTCAACCACATGTAAAATTAACAAAGATAATTCACATAGCAGATTAATAGCATCAAAATTCACAAGGATAAGTTCATGCTCAAGCTTCATAAATTTAGGGAAATAACATGGAGAGTGTCAATAACCAGGAACTAAAGTCTATAGTATCAAAAAAAATATATGATAATCCCTATCAAAATTAAGCCATTAATTAGAATCATCATCTTCCCCCAACCTAATAATCTATTGTTCCTCCAGTAGAGGGAGCTCTACTCCTTTGCCTTGTTGAAGCTTTGATGTCAGCTATCTATCCCAGATTAGTATATGTAGTATCTGAATTTGAATCCTAGTATAACCCCTTCTTGTTTTCCAATCTTCCCCACCTTGGCCTCTCTGTATCTATATCATACTGATAGTATCTATAATGTAGTACTAGCCACAACTGTGTAGGTGGCTAGAATGTCAATGGAAGCCAATAGTGTTGCTTCATCCTTCCAAGTTGTATGTACCTAGTGCTTCGTCTACATGTTGTAGAATAATTTTGCAAGGAATGGGGTTCAACCTATTTTAACTAATTTGGAAAAATATTCCATCTCTATGATAGGCATCCCAATATTTTTTTCCATGTAGTAGTAACTACCTGCTCATATTCCTAGTATGCCTCCTCCATAGTAGGCATGATCCTCTTTTTGTATTCTGGATTATAGAGAAATATGTGCCATGTGTAGTAAATGTTTGAAGGGTTACTAGATTCAGCTCTGAGAGACATGGGGGTATGGAGTTCTCTTTCTCTATATATCTTGAATTGTTTCCCCCAATTGATATCATTTTGAATCCTTGACACGAATGCCTTCAAATGGATATCTCCAATGTATAGAAATGGGTTCCAATCATGATCATTAGGAATAGCATAATTATGCAAGTACAATTCACATAGAAGATTTTTAACTTCAAGAGGAGAGGATTGGTAGGCCTATAAAAATTCCCATGGTGTTTCAATGGAAGGGATTAAACCTAAAATGACCCTCATTAGCTTGAAATAAATATGACACTCCTTTAAATGCAGTGCATAAACTCTTGGAGGAGTTTTGCATGCCATCATTTGCAGTACTAAAGCCACCACGTTATCTACCTTATCCTTTAATGCATAAATTTCTACATTCTTCTCCTCAATTTCTACATTTTTTCTTTTTGAATTCTTCCTGTAGCTTGAGTCTTTCCTTATTCCATTCCTCCTCTTTCTTTTGCATTGCATTCCATAAGTTCAGGGCAAGAAATTCCCATGAAAAAGTGGGAGGTTTATGTTTCCCTACCAAGATCTTTCCTCACACCGACTCATGTTGTTCAAATTTCTCTAGTTACAGTGGTTCGTGTTGCTCATCTTTCTCTGGTTGTAGTGGTTCTTGATTTTCAACTTGCTCTACAATAGCAGCAAGCTCTGCCAACCCTATATTCACTTGTTCCTCAAAATCTTCTTCTACTTCTATATTTACCTACCCCTTAGGAGCTTTTGTCTCCTTCCTAGGTGTCCTTCTGAGTCTAGGGATTCTTTTTGGAGGCATATCAATAGTTGGATTAGCTGGTTTTGATTTATTTGGATGGTTTTTATGTTTCTCAACGGCTGTAGGATGACCGATGTCATCAACTTTTCATTTCCTAGGGCTAGGTTTTACTTTTTCTGATGTTTGCTTCTTGGCCTTCCCTTTTCTAATTTCTTCCTCTCTCATTTGTGCTTCCTCTTTCTAAATGTAAACCCTAGTATGAATTGGAGTTTTAGGAAGAACATTGACATTAGGGTCTAAGGATGAACTTTCTTCATCCAAATACTCTGATTCAAAGGAACCAATTTCTATTATTGATTCAACTATAGGAGGGTTTGTGCCAAAAGTTGAAACTCCAAGAGTGGTTTTAGTAACCCTCTTAACTCTACTAACCCTACAAGCTTGGGCTGACCTCTAGGACTCACATTTTCTAATCTAAACTAATAAATGCCCAAAATTTCTTCCCATGAAATACCAGACACTTCTTGTAGAGATTTTTCTACTAACAATTTTATCAAACAATGATGGGAAGCAGAATTGTCCCTACCTTTTTATGTTTCAACTTCCATGATTGAAAGGAGGTTGTATAACACATTGGGCACATTCATCCTTTAGCCATGTCTCATACAGTTCAAAAGCTTAAAATGCATAGAATGAAGGCATGATTGGCAGCCATCACAGGTAATATATTTGATAATGTAGATAATAGCTTGTTTCCACTTTTCTGTTAGAGAAATTCTCCTTGTTCCTTACTTATCTACAACAAGCGGAGGATCACTAGGCTCAGTGAATTCTACTCTAGCTAACCTAGCATCCCTAGAAGTGGGGTAGGGCTCTCCTTTAAGAGGTGTAATTCATCAATTCTCTCCTCAATAGCTATAACTTCTAGCCCTTTTACCATTGTCGTACTGTTAGAAAGTATTTGTGCAAATTCTAGAGCAATATCCTCATTGAAACTGTCTAGTTTTAGAAAGCAGTCCAACCATCCATAATTTATAAATTCGGCCAAAGAGAGTGCATCCTGTAGTATCACCTGATGAATTGTAGGTTCATTTCTACTCAGCTAAGCTCCCATTGCTTCTATTCACAACCTAGAAAAGACCTCTGCAAAATTTTCTTTCTTGTAATCCTTCTTCTGAAAACCCAATTTCTTTCCGCTTCTTGCAACTCTTCTTAACACCAATGTCATATGACTCTTCAATTTACCTTTTCGGTGACATTATGACTATGAATAAGGTAGTAAATAAAGCATAAATGAGGAGTATCATCAAGAAATTAGCAGTGGTTTAGTGTCATATCATACATGTGAGCCATCATTTCAACTATATTATTTCAAATTTGTTCATTTCAAATTTTTTGTCATGTTGGCGTATGGATGATATGTATGACACGTGGACATGTGGGTTCACACTCCCTCCCCCAACCTAAATTAGAGCATGTTTCCACACAAGTTGGGATGTAATTATGATGTGATAGGGTAGAGTACAAATATGTGATATGTGAAATATCAACATTAATAAATAGTAATTAAACAAATGCATTTAAGATAATTAAGATACATAAAGTTGTTATGCACGTACTTGAAAATTTGGAGTGTCATTTACAAATATTGTGGAAGGAAGTACAAGTTACTTTAAAATTATAGTTGAGCTTATTAAATGAAGTGATGATGGAGCGAAGTGATGGTGAAGTGAAGTGATGGTGGAGTTATGGAAGAGAGAAAAAGGATGGAGATGGGTGCATGGATAGATTTATTGATGGAGAAATTGATTCCCATAAAAGTAGAAATCTTTATTATGATTGCATGCATACTTTGACTAGTCAGAAGGATGGACACTAGGTCCACTTCCTTTGCCTGCAAGGACTTCAAAGGTCTGGTGTTGAATAAATTGCTGCATGAATTCTTGTTTGGAAGCCGGTTTATGATATTACCTAAGACAGTGACCATTGACCAGAAGCTTGAATCTGACAAGGTAAATGGTTGTGAGTCAAACAATACCATTGGAGAAGACTTTTTCAACTTCATATGGTCCCAACCACCTAGTCTGTAGCTTGCCTACATGATCTTGATACCTAGAATCATAAAGGAGTGCCTAGTCACCTCGTTGGAACTTCTTTTCCTTTATGTATTTGTCATGTCATCTAATTCTCTGATTTTTCACTATCTCAGCATGATAAAGAGTTGACTTTCTCATTTCATCTAAGGCATTCTGTTACATGATCCTATCCTTTTTTTCCTCATATATGTCTATCCCAAGGTCTAGTGTTGTTCTAATATTTTTATGCTCAAACTCTATAGGCATCATGGTTGTTTTTCCATACAATAATTCAAAAGGAGTAAAACTAGTAGTTGTCTTCCAAGTGGTTCTATAAGCCCAAACAACTTTTGGCAACTTATTTTCCCAATATTTTCTATGGATAGCCATTGTTTTGGTCAAGATAGCCTATATTTCCCTATTTGTCACCTTAGACTAGCCATTGTCTTATGGGTGATAAGGTGTAGATTTCCTATGTCTTACATTATATTCATTGATGAGTATTGTGACAAGAGTGGATGTAAAATGAGCCCCTTGATCAATAACTATCTCCCTAGGAACCCCATAGCATATGAAGATTTCTTCATAGAGGAATTTTGTAAATTTATTGTCTTTGGCATGTTTCATAGCTTTAACCTCAACCCACTTGGTCACATAGTTAATGCAAACCAATATGTAATATTTTCTATTTGATAGTGGATCAATTGGACCTAAAAAATCAAGTCCCCATTTATCAAATGGTGTGATGACTACCTGATGGTATAGAGGCATCTCATCAAATTTAGTTTGTTGGACCATCCTTTGACATCTATCACACTTCCTAGTGTACTTGTTTGCATCCTTATGAAGTGTGGGCCAGTAATACCCTATATTGAGAATATTCATTGTTGTCCTCTTAGCCTCAAATTTCCCTCCATAGGGTTCATATGACATGCATATAGTATATCATAGGTTTCGTCCTCTCTTACACATCTCCTCATCACATGATTTGGTTCAGTGTAGAATAAGCATTCTATAATCCATGAGAAAGGAAAAGTTTTCTCCATAAGAACCCATCTCTCTTTTGGAGAGAAATGAGGGCGAACTCTCCCTATAACTAGATAATTGGCTATATCTGCATACCAAGGTGTGTGCACACTAATGGAAAAAAAATATTCATCAGGGAAGGAGTCATCAATGACTTGAGTGTCCTCTGAAGTAGTCAATTTGGAGAGAAAGTCTACCACAACATTTTCCATCCCTGTTTTGTATATAATGGTGATATCAAATTCCTACATTAACAAAAATCACCTTGCTAGCCTACCTAAAATCAAGGGCTTATTCATAAGATATCTTATGGTTGTATGTTCTGTATGGAAAAAGATCTGATATCTTATTATGTAATGCCTAAACTTATTGAGAGCATAAATGACTACCAACATCTCCTTCTTTGTCACTGTGTAGTTGAACTCAGCTCCTTGTAGGTTCTTGCTGACAAAGTAGATTGCATTCTCAATTGCTCCCTCTTTTTTTCCCAAGACAACCCCTATAGCATAATTAGATGCATCTGCATGAGTATGAAAAGGGAGTTCCCAAATAGGGCCTTTGATCACAGGGGCATGGGTTAAGGCTTCTTTTAAATCAAAGAATGCATTGTCACAATCCTTTATCCACTGAAACTCAACATATTTAGTTAGAAGATTATAAAGTGGTGCTACCATTTTACTAAAATCTTTTATGAAGCACCTATAGTATAGTGCATGTCCCAAGAAACTTCTAACATATTTCTGCTTGGCAGGAATTGGAAGATTAGTAATCACCTCAATCTTGGTTGGGTCCACTTGAATTCCTTTCTGAGAGATATAATGGCCAAGGACTAATCCTTCCTACATCATAATAAAACATTTATCACTGTTCAAGGAAAAATTATGGTCCTCACATCTCTATCAATTTTTTTTTAGGTTTTCTAATGCTTCTACAAAATCAACACAATAAGTAGTAAAATCATCCATGTAAATCTCCATACAATCATGTGAGATATCTAAAAATATAATAATAACTTATCTTTGAAAGGTTACAGGTGCATTACATAAACTGAATAGAAGTACTAAATAGGCATAAGTGTTGGACTCAAGGAACATTGAGAGGGGGGGTGAATCAGTGTTCAACAAATTTAAACTTTAAATCCAGATCTTAAACCATTAACAACATTTCAATAAAAGAGAAATTGCAAGCACAAGAAGAAGATAAACAAAACACCATAACACCAATATTTTTATGTGGAAACCCTGTTAGGGGAAAAACCATGGTGGAGATTAGTCAACAATTATACTATATTAAAAGTATGAATAAAAGGGAATGCACATGCATTCAAGCACACTGCCTAGAGCTCATTGCTTAAGAAGAACACTGCTTACAGGAAGGCTCACTGCCTTACAAATTGTTTGAGTTACAACAAAAGGTTGAACTAAGAGGATAACATCTCCAAATTCCTGGATTCAGTTCTAGTGAAGCTTAGTAGATAATCTTTAGCCCTTCTAACTGATTCTATATTTCTGCTCTGCTTTGCTCTGCTCTTCTTTGTTTTTCTACCCTTATGAAATTGTGCATAGATCACTCAATCACCCTTCTAATACTCGCACACACATCTATTCTACTCTTCAAACAAATTCACACACTTTCACACACCTTCTTCCACACAAAATGAATTATCAATCTCATACATATATATATCCACTAACAAAGATTTCATCACTTCAAGTTAGCTTTAACAAAACATGAAATATCCTTCAACGGCCGGCTCAAATCACAAATTAAATTTAATGTGCACCCATCAAAGTCAACTAAGGCGTAGCTAGGACCCAAAACAAAATAACCAACACAAGAAACAATTAAATAATTACTCCTTATACATCCGCAACATGCAACATTCACTAAGTCGGCCATAATGAGCAAATAAATAGAAAAACACCCTGTTGGATCTCCAAGCTCATACACTAATTAATGCAACATCACAAATCTTAAAAATGAGATAAAATATATGCTTAACAACCTATCCTGGGGATCCACAACACAAAATGATGATTTGGTGAAGCATACATTCAACTAACTGACCAAATACCCGGTTCTTTCTACTTTCTGTCAATAGAAACACTGTTCTCCACATTTCCTACCAGTATGAGCAAATTATGATATGTGGACCGAAGGGATGACTTGGGTTGCCATCAATGACAACAATAGAAGCCACATTCCATCAAACAAGCCATATTCCAACAATAAGTCCCCCAAGGATAGATAAAATTTGTCTTCTCTTGATCCTCAGGTGCAATTTGTATCTGATTATAACCACTGAATCCATCTAGAAAAGAAAAATATTGCTTACCTGTAAGTGAACCCAGTACTGAGGAAAATGATCCTTTTTATTGGTAGGGTTTAGTTCTCTATAGCCAACAAAAGCTCTCCATTTACCTCCATTTTTAGGCACAACTACCAATGGGGACACCCATTGGTTGTCTAAGATAGGGTAGATAAATCCCACATTCAATATCTTTTGTAGTTCCTCTTTTACAATTTCCCTCAATGCAGGGTTGATTCTCCTTAGTGGTTATCTTACTGGTGTGCAGTCATCTCTAATGTAGATCCTATGAGTACATATCCTGGGATCCAATCCTTTCATGTCATGGTAATCCCATGCAAATGCTTTTTGATGGATCTTCAATAGGTTTATCAAGGACAACTACTGCTCTTGACTCAACTTGCTATTAATATTCAAAAATTTCCCTTCTAAAACTTGTACTTGTTTGGTCAAATCAATCATGGTTGTTTCATTGGTGCTTGGCATTTTTAGTTCATGTGGAAACAATGTATGAAGCATATCTATTGTTGCAGGAAGTTCAGGTGCATGAGGGATGGGTTGAAGTGTCTCCAATGGACTTGTAGAACTAGATTCATGAGTGGATGATTCTTCATGCACCTCACAATGGTTCTAAATTATATGGGATAATAGTTCATCTTCTTCCTGGAGCTACATGAAAGGAATTTTTCCTATCATTGTGAGTTGTGCCACTGAAGTGACTTCCTCAACCTCTTCTCCAACATGTGGCCATATGGGGTTATCCATATCATGGGATGGTTGAGCAGGAGGATAGGGGATAAGCTTTTAAGTGCTTCTCCCATCAGAAATAGTCATGTCCCCTTACCAAAATCCAATATAAGCATCTATTGTAGCTAACCACAACCTACCCAAAATAATGGGATACCCTCCCAATGTGGATTTAGGGGAAAGGATCATGAAATATGTTGGGTACTCCCAAGAGTCCAGAGTAACAATAAGGTCTTCTACTATACCATTTGGTTTAACAGTGGAACTATTGACAAGTTGTAGGATAGTACGAGTAGGTCTTATATTTGCAATATTCAATTGCTGCAGGATATCCTTAGTCATCACATTTATTGTTGCTCCCAAGTCTATTAGAGCATTCTTTACTTAAATTTCATTTATAATGACTCCTACCACAGGACTACCTAGGTCAGTGTATTTAGGAACAGTAACTTTCCCAAGCATGATATCTGCCAACTATCCCATCACATGAACAATAGTGGGGTCTTTCTTTTTCCTCCCTGACTTTTTGAGACATGCTTCTTTAATTTCCTTGCTATATATGGGGACATCTTTTATAGTATAGAACAAAGATATCTTAACACATGTGTTTCAACTGATCCAAAATATCAAAGGTTGTTTCTTCCTTCTCTTCCTTTTGTTTAACAACTTCTAAACTTTGAGGAAATGGTGGGTCTTGATCAGAATATTGAATTGGTTTAGGATTCTTAGGCACACTTGATTGAGCAAGGATATTAGATAGATTCTAATGCTCCTATTCTTGCACAGGAAGCTTTGTTATGATAAGAGTGGAAGGGGATAAAAAATTAGTTCCCAAATGCAGATGAATATCACTCACACTCACAACATATGTAGGAAATTGATTGGGGTCCGCTAAGTAGACAGGTTGTTGTCGTGGTTTGTTAGTTGGGTTAGGTGTGGGTTGGGCTGGTAACTGAGTAGGTCTAGATGTGCTAGAGTTTGATCTAGTAGGAGGCATTATGGAAGGCTACTGAGGTTGTGGAGGTGGTTGCATGTAACCAGTTGTCTAGTTTGGCCATTGTTGTCCTCCCCTCCATTGGGATGTCTACTTCTGGTTTCTTGGAGGTTGCTACCAATTCCTCTAGAATTTTTGCCACTGAGGTGGAGAGTTTTGGTAATTTGATCAGGTTTTTGGAGGGTTTTTCCAAGTTTGGGGTGGTTATCCTCCAAATTTGAATGGATATGGGGGTTTCCATTGATTACCAGATGCATAAGTATTGAAATAAGGTCCACTAAATGATAATGGATCTAGTGGCATACCTTGTCTTGGAGCCCATGGTCTTCTTTGTGCAATGCAGAAAACCCAATCATCATCAACTTGAACTGGTCTGAATTTTGATGGAATTTTCTTATTGTCAATGTTGGCTACCATTTTGCATCTACATTCTTTCTTTTTTCTACATTGAGGACAGTATTCTACCAACAATGCCTCTGCCTCCTCTTGTTTCTTCTCTACTTGAAGAGTGTCTAGCTGGGTAGCCATATTGTTTATGATATCCTACTTGAAATCTGCCAAAAAATGGGTGATTTCCATCCTTGAAACTCTGTTGGCAGAGGATTTACCCAAAGAGGATTAGTAACCTCTTCCTTTCTTTAGAGCTTCCATAGAAATATTTTGACCTATCTTCTTAATATCATCTTAGGGAACTTGGGTGATATCTCCATCTCTTAATAGGTCCAGAGCATCAATGTAGTTTTCATTAATTCCTCTAAGGAAGAGCAACTTTGGAGACTCTTCATTGAGTGCATGGTGTGGATATTTCCAGTTTCTTGGAACAAGACTTACGGCTTAGACAAGGGTTTGACATGAATTATGACAATGTAGGACCAACTAATTTTCTTTTATGAACATCAAACATTAAAATACTAAACTGAGAAAACCTTAATTGACTCAAAGGTTTTAGAAACCATAATTTATCAATAATTTTTATGGGAAGGTAGTAATTTACTTACTAGTTTTTTTGTAGGTTGATAACCTTAGCTTCGATGTCAAACAAGCCTAAAAACCATAGCACAAGCTCTCCAAGTGTGTAGAAAATCCTTCAAAAAGCTCAATTATGCTTTTAAGACAAGTTTTAATAGCTACACAACCTCCTACTTTGGTAGCTTGATATTTTTTTGGCTATTAAAGCTCGCTAGAGCAAACCAGAATGACTCACTTTCCCTCAAAATAAGTTTTGAATACCAACCATTGATTGTGTGGGTGTGTTAACTGATGGACGACCCAAATTTAGTCAGCTTGATTTGGAAAACCTAATTGTAGATAGCCACAATATTCATCAAATGATAGAAATCCATGTGGTCCAACCACTTGCTAGTGATATGCAAGCTCCACCATTCCTTTGTTAGTGCAGCCAAGATCCACATGTCCTCTTCCCCTCACCCCCATGGTTCTTAAACCATGTGCAACTTTCATTAGCAGGGAGATGAGGAAGGGCTGAAATTAAATCTCACAACTTTGATATACTCACACCTTACTCCAAGACCAAGTTCCTACAACCTTATTCTTCTAACATAATCAATGGCCCAAATTAAAATATCTCAAACATGTGCATTATACCTTCCTTTAGTAGTGCATACTTTATTCTCCATGCCCCGTGTTGAAATATTTGATTAATATTTACCTTTATTCCAATTTCTTCCATGCCCTTCAACTTATTCCATGTGGCAATCACCCGCCACCCCATTGAGAACAAAACAATAAGGGTGGGACCCTCACGGGATAGCAGGGAGTAGTCAAGATTGACCTATGTCACTCGCTATCAACCGTTGATTCTCTTCAAAGCTCTGCTTCTTGATCGCCTGGAAACACTGGATCCCACAATTAGACAAGACACGTGACAACTACTTGCTATCCTGCTTGAATATTTTAATGAAGAAAGAAACAAAGCAAGCACATGGGGAACAGTCGAGATGCAACTGCATCATTCAACAATCACCATTGATTTCCTTTTAATACCACCCACAATCTTTAACATAGGGACCAGGCCCACCAATGCATAAGACACATGGCTTAAGCTCACTAGCCCATGAGAATAAAAGAATAGGCCATGAAATAGAATGGGTGCATGGGGAACGACAGTGATTTTCTCTCGATGATCGAACGAACATCATGGATTTTCATATCTACACATGCAAAAATTGTTAGTTTTAAGAAAGAGGGACCCAACTAGGTCGATGGGACCACAACCCATCGGAATAGTGACTTAGGGCTCAAATTATTTGAGCAGGAACTATTTAGCCCAACTTCAAAAAATTAAAATAATGGCCCATCATATGATAACCAACAAAAATAGACCAAAGAGTCAGTTATTTCATGGGTTTCAATATCGTAAGATATGACTTAAAAGACCGGTCATTGGTAGTAAGGGGTCAACAAAGAATTAAAACCTTGGTGAGGATAAAAACTAAATATTTTTTCAAAAAGGATCTCAAATAACATAAAAACCCTTGAACAATGATAGTAGACAAAAACCCTAAGCCCTTAGATATAAACCCAACCCAAAAATTAGCAAGATTTTGAGATAGAACATGAAATTTTTTGGGGTTTCATCAGTGGCTCTAACTGGGGATGAATGTCTCTAGTAGGCATGGTGATATCCTAGAATCTCAGGTTGAAGCAGACCAACCAAAACATAGTGAACCAAAAACCAGGGAACTACACAGACTAGGTAGCAAGACTAAACTAGACACAACAAAAACAAAAACACCTATATAAAAAATGTACAAAACCTACAGTGTACATGGAATAATAACATACTTAGGAGAACTATGGATTTAAGAACTGTCCATGTACTGGTAGTTCATAAAGTTCTCCTATCAAGCTTTGGGGGAAATATGAATCCTCCCCATGTGTATTGGCTATCAAATAATGGCCTAACCATAATTCTTCTAACTTCCATGCTTACCTTTATCCTAAGCCCTTGCATTCAAGGCTAGTACCATACTATTCACTTCAAATTTTTTGGGAGAAGCTCTCTTGTAATGCAAGTGCTTGACTTGCAACTGCATTTTTGTATTTTTGGCTTGAGCTTCTCTTCTAGTTTCATATAATTGCACCAGATTATCAATTTTGTGTTGCATATCATCATCATATTCTTGCATAAACTTATACCTTTTTAGCAAGTTATTTTGTGGTATCCTATCATCTAAGCCATATACCAACCAAACTGTGAATAAACAATGGCCTTCTTCACAACTTAACCCTATCTACCTAGAGTGTCAACTTCAACTTTGAGTCCCAAGATTTGTTGTTCTTCTCTATCACTCTTGTGATGATTTTCATTAAGCTCTTCTTACCAGACTCAACCTGACCATTTCCTTGAGGATGGTAAGGTGAAGAATAAGAAATCTATATGCCATGTTTATCACAAAAATCTTTGAATTCCTCATATCTGAAACAAATAGCATTATTTGAAATGATCTTCTCTAGAACTCAAAACCTAATCAAAACATTGTTCAATAGGAATTCCACCACCACTTTTCTTGTTTCCTTCATTGTGGGTATTGCTTCTACCCATTTTGTGAAATATTCAGTGGCAACAAGGATCCATGAGTGCCCTCCACTAGACTTTTCTGGTATCTCACCAATGAAGTCAATTCCCCATGGTTGGAAAGGAGCCTGAACCAAAATAGGCCTAAGTGGTAAATTCCATGAAAACTTTAGTTTCCCTGCAAACCTCTAACAAGCATCATAAGTCTTAACGAACTTGTGGGAATCCTTAAAAATAGTAGGCCACTAGAATCCTACCCTCAAGATATTATGAGCAATGATTTTTGTCATGTAGAGACCACCACACACACCATTATGCATTTCTTGCAAGAGTTATAATGCCTATATTCCATCCACACATTTAAGCAGTACACCATCCTGGCTTCTCCACCATAGTTTATTCTCGATAATCACATACTTTATGGCATGCAACTTTAGTGTTCTCCTATCATTGTCAGCCATATCTGTAGGACATTGCAGAGTTTGTAAATATTGAACAATCATTCTATACTAACCACATGTTTGCATATCACAAATAGGTACAACATCAACAGTTTCTATTTGATTGACTTGATTTGCTTCCAAATTAGTTTCTAACATCAATTTAGCAAGGCCCCGTCCCTAACTAACTTGGTAATCTGGACATCAATGTTAAATTCTTGGATCCTGTTGATCCACCTACACCTTCTGCATGTAGTTTCTTGTCAAGTGAAGATATCTTTCACAGTAGCATTAGGTACAAAAGCTATGATAGTAGCCCCTACTAAGTCCTAAAATTCTTCACAACCTTGACTAGATCCTATGCTTGCTTTTCAGTCATATCATACCTAAGCTCTACGAATTGTAAATATTTGCTAAAGAATGTGATGGGTTGCTCATAGCCCTCCTCATTTTTTAACAATAAGACAACAACAACAGTATACATGGAAAGAAGTAAAAGATAAAATGTGCATTGGCTTAGAGAAATCTAGAGATTTCAAAACTGGAATTTCCTCGATAGATTGTTTAATTTTCTCAAACGCTTGACTAGGATCCTCACTCCAAACCACCTTCTCTCCCTTCTTCAACATGTTGGAGATGGGTCTTGTAATTTCAGCAAAGTTAGTCATGAATCTCGTCAAGAAATTTATCTAACCAAAGAATGATTGAATTCCTTTGACATTCTTTGGCTGAGGGATCTTAATTATGGCTTCCACCCTTTCAGGGTCAATCCTCATTCCTTCTTTGGAAATAATGTGCCCTAGTAGTTTATCTTTAGTGACCCAAAAATCACATTTCTTCAGGTTAAGTGAGATCCCATACTCTAAAGCTCTGATAAATACCTTCTCCAATAGTGTGCAATGATCTTCCTCTTTCTTCAAGTAGGTTGTCACTTGTCATCTTGGTATATAGCCATTCATAAACCAATAAAATCAAAAAAGGCTACATCCATAGCCCTTTGGAAGGTGGCACCCACATTTTTTAAACCAAATGGTATCCTTACATATACATAGGTTCCCCATGGAGTAGTGAATGTAGTCTTATACTACTCATACTCCTTTACCTTCACTTGGTTATAACCAGAAAATCCATTTTTCATTGATAGAAGCTCACAACCAATTATCTTTTGTAACATGGCTTCCATGTTTGGCAGTGGATAGTTTTCCTTTCATGAGGATATATTCAAATTCCTAAAGTTAACACATAACCTTATATCTCCATTATTTTTTCTAACTAGTACTAGATTAGCTACCCATGAAGAATGTTTGATGGGCTTTATGATGCCAACATCTCTTAACTTTACCAACTCCTGTATCTTGGGAGCTAAAGTAGGATTAATTGGTCTTTGCTTCTGCCTGAAAGGTTTGGCATTTTCCTTAAGAGGAATTTCATGCTCAAATAATTCCTCTTTATAGGCTTTCAGGTCATCATATGACCAAGAAAATACATGTCTATTGTTGGCCTCCTCTAATGGTTCAATAACTAAGCCCTTAAAGTTGTAACTTAGATATTAGACATCTACACTAAGTAGTTATCTTGTTCATCATGAAGGTAAATTTCATTGTCAACCTAGGGGCATAAAATTGAAATGGGCCAGGACTATCTGTGCACTAGGACTCAATTGTAGTCATCCTTATCCTACAACTTGAAAAAGGAATACTACTAAAACAAAATGTTGGAAGGAGATTAACATAAGTATTGAGCATGAATTATCAACTAAATTGAGCATCAACAACTGAACTGGAATCAATGAAAAAAATAGAAATCTCAATAAACAGACAGGAAGTTACTCTGTCTACCTTGGTTGTAGGAATAGCCACAGAACAAAATTATAATGGTTGTAGGAATAGACAACTACTGAGATTGAAACTAGTTATTGAACAGAAAAATGACTATTAAGCTAAATAGATGGAATTCTTAACAAGTGAACCCCCTTGAATGAGTCTTCCCTAAGCTAACTCAGATGTAGCAAATCAGAATATCATTTTATTCATTGAAAACATGATTACATCATATCAGCAATATAACTATATTACTTGAAACTAAAACTGAAAATACAATCTCAGAACATCCAACCTTGTGAAAAGGGGCATCTAACCATTATTTATAGAGGGAAAAGCTTCTAATTAACCCTAACTAACTAGGCAGTCAACTCCAACAAAATAGGAGGATGCCATTTATTGAAAGCATAGAAAGGAGAGGGAGGAAGTTATGCATGCACCAAATTTAGTCAAAGTATACTTGCTTCAACAAGGATCCAACACAACAACACTTCCTAGATTTTCTCAACTAACAAACATGATCATTTAAAAGGTAAGTTACAACTTCCACACGAGATGGGAGTTTCCCTCCATTGGAAGTTTTCCTCCATTGAGAGTTTCCCTCCATTGACCTCTTTAATGACCATCTCTTTGACTTCCTTAGCAACTGACCAACTAGAATGAACTTCTTCCACTTTGCAAGCTTCATTTATATTTGCATCGTAATGTGAACTTGCATGATGACATTAGCACACACAAAATAATTGCATATCCATAATTACCTTAAAGTAACATCCACTCAACCATGTGTAAAACTAATATAGATAATTCACATAGTAAGTTAATATCATCACTAACTAGGTGCTAAAGTCTATAGTATCAACAACAAATATATGATAATCCCTATCAAAATTGAGCCATTATTTGGACTCATCATCTATATTTTCTCAGTAATTCAATCAACATTTCCTTAACCTTTGGTTTCATCTTCTTTCCTACATACACTTTTCTTAAGGGCATTTTTAGTCCCCAAATTTACCTCCTTTGGGTCCTTTAGATGAGTAGTAGTTTTCTTAATCTTGCTTTTGTCTTGACTTTCAAAAACCCTTTCAAGTGCTACAAGACCTTTGGGGATTTTGTTTTTCATTAATTGGATGACTTCATTTCCAAATACTGTATCCTTTCCATCCACATTTTCAACAAATTCCCCAAAGTCAATCTCTTGACCTTCATATTCATCTATGTATCTCAAGAATTTCATAATATCTTCATCCTCATTGAA
The DNA here is from genome assembly GCA_007258455.2 of Sequoia sempervirens. Taxonomy (NCBI): domain Eukaryota; kingdom Viridiplantae; phylum Streptophyta; class Pinopsida; order Cupressales; family Cupressaceae; genus Sequoia; species Sequoia sempervirens. The sequence goes on along the minus strand of VDFB02378608.1, from coordinate 24,233 downwards.
TATTTTCCAATTTTGTACATTATCAGGAATGGAAGGCCTCAATTGTACCTCATCCTTTGAGATACCTACAAAAGTTACATCATTTGGTCTTAATGAAATGCTAGCAAGTAATTCTACCACTCTATTTTATCCTCTCTCCATCCAGTCGATTCCAAAAGCATCAAATTGCTCAAAAGAGTCCCAGACAACATTTCTGTATTATTACAGTCTATTATTCTTGCAAGCATACTTGGCTTTTACCAGGTATATTTCTAACTCAAAATATCCAATTATCATTAACATCTTTATCCCATGCTTTTCGACCAATCTTAATCCCAATAACAATGCTTCATATTTTACTACATTATTTGTGTAGATAAAAGATGACGTGAAAGAAAACTTGTACGTGTTTCCAATAGGTGATAGGTCAACAATATTCCTACACCAAACCCTTCCTTGAGCTTGCACCATCAAATTACATTTTCCACAATCCATCCTTGTTAGATAATCTTATGACTTCATTATCTATAGGTGTAGGGTGCCTATTAGTTTCTCTTGGTTCTTCCACCTTGAATTCATTGATATTAGTATCTATGAACAAAATTGTATCATCTTTAGGAGCATGCTTCAACATATGTGGCACCTTTGGCTCTCGTACCACTTAGACATTCTTACCATCAATAGGGAAGGTGGCATAAGACATGTTGCATTGCATATTACCTCGCATGTATGCACTCCATTTCCTAAATTTCATAATTTGGTGGGATATCTACTACCACCACACTCATCTTAAAATCCTTCTCTAAATATGCTTCGAGTCTATAAAGAAGTTCATTGATCACACCAATAACAAGGACTTCCCTTGAATCCATAGCATAAAATTTACCATGTGTATTGCCAAATTTTAGTCCCAATGCTTCCATGATTTTGGTTGGCATTATATTGTTAGATGCTCCAGAATCAATAATATAATTCTTTAGAAAATTCTCCTCAACAATCAATGCGAGGAAAAATGGCTCTATCTTCCCAAGACAAGCAGTTACAGAATTTCTTAGAAAAATGTGAGGGATCTCAGTGATTACTCCTTCAACCTCTTTATCTTTCTTATCCTTCTCACTCACTTTGGGTGGAGTGGGCACAACTAAGTCATTACAAGCTATAGTAGCACCATTGATAAGGGCTACTGCCTTTTCTTATGTTCATCTATTCTCATCATTTCAAGAAAGGGAACAAAGACTTTTACTTGACTAAGTAATTGAAACATATCAACAGGAGTGTACTTAGGCAATTAAATTGGGATCATACCTTGTTTTGTTCTACCCTCCTTCTATTGATTCTTTGTTGTTTTCGTTCTAGGATTGACATCCTTTCTCACAGCTTCATGATTCTACCTCTATGCCTTTGTTTCCATAATACGAGATTTGAGCTTTGAATTTGTCTTTGGTTTCTCCATCTTCTTAGCCCAAATCTTATCTCCCCTCTTTTCCTTAGCTTTGATTTCTTTTGATTTTCCATCAGACTTGTACTCTTTGCTTTTGGAATTTTGCTCCTTAATGAAAAGATCAACATGAATACCTTGTTCACCACCAATAGTTATATTCCTTAAGTGATATGAGCTTTTGGCTTGGGCAGCCAGAGCCATAGAATATCTTGCAATCTCTTCATATAAACATCTTTTCAAGGATACACCACATTCAATCACTTCCAAATTGTATACTCCAACATCACCATCAACATCCTTGTTCTAGAGAACTTGCTAGTGATATATATTGGCAATTTTCCTTTGGTCATCTATGTCTATTTCATGAGACTCTATATCAAATGAGCATTCACTATCAACCAAGTCAGAACCATCCATGATCATATTTATATCAATATCCTCTTCATTTGACTGGTCACACTCCTTAGATAAATCTTCCTCAACTTCAACCATTTGTGCAACCACACATTGATAAGGAGAATGAGGCATTTGGCAAACCATGCACCAAGGGGTGTCATTAGCAAAATTTTCTAAATTATTTTGTAGAGGATCCAAAGGAACTTTATTTTGAGTATTTCTCTAGTTGTTAGGGATACGCTTCCCATTATACTAGTTTGTATTGTAGGGATGTTCCTACAATCGAGGAGGTCTTTCATTCTTATGATAATTGTTTGATTGAACCGTGTCTTGCCTTGCAATCTTATCATTCACAATTTTCATGAAGTTATCAAACTTATCTTCAAGAGTGCCTCCTTTAACACCAGAATTTTTATCCTCCCTCTTTAGATTTCTAAGAATCTTTACATCATCTCTTCTTCCAACTTTACTAGTCTCTTGACTGACATTATCAATATTTTCAACCATCTTGTAAGCCTCTCTCAATTTCTGAGGCTTCTTATCAAGTAAGCGATAGCTCATCTTTGTATCAAAAGAATTTTAGTAATTCACCAAGCACACATTGTCATTTAATTGTAAATGGGGACACAACCTTTTCCTAGCCTTTTGGAACCTTGTATTAAAATCAATGACAAACTCATTGGAACCTTTAGCAATGTTGTTGAATTGATTCAAAAAATACCTTGAATCTGTCTTATCCCCATATTACTCTCTAAACAACCTTTTAAATTCTTTCCAAGAGCTAATACTTTCATCAGGAAGACTTCGATGCCACTCCTTGGAATCCTCAATGAGATACTGCATAAACAACTTCATCATTACATCCTCTGCTTCTACCTCAAAGTCATCCATAACATTTGCAAATGAATTGAGGAGATATTCACCACTCCAAAAGTGAATCTGACTAGAGAAGGCCTAAAATCTTTAGGAAATGGGTTAGGATAGCCAGGTATTCTAGTGAAACACAACTGTTGATACCTTTCTACTTGCAGTGGTCTTCTAGTGTTTCTATTCCTATGAGAATTTCTAGGCTCATCATCCTTTTGGTTGTCAAATTGATCTTTATCCTTACCCTTTCCATTTTCATCATCACCACCTCTTTTCTTCTTGTTCTCTTAAGCATCTCCAGGATGTGAGTTCTTGTTTCTATTATTCCTCCACCTCCTCCACCTTGATCTCCACCCCAACCTCCACTGGTAGTGTGTCTTTCAAACTTCTTCTCTTGTGACTCACTATCCTTGTGTCTAGAGCTTGAATCCTCTAGAATTGGTGTGGACATTTTAAGAAAGGCAATCTTTCTAGCTATTTTTGTATTAGCAACTTCTATTTCAACTTTCTTCAAATCTTCTTGTAGTTTATCATTTTCCATCCGCAATTTCAAGATTTTAGGGTTTAAGGGTCCAATGGATGGAGTAGGATCAATTTTAGCATTGTTTGTGGGGGTTTTAATAGATGAATTATGGGTATTTTTATTGATATTGGTATTGAAAGTATTGAAAGTAGTCTTCTTTGTCTGATCAATAGGATTCTTCCCATGATCTATAAAGATGATTTCTTGGTGGCAGTAGAAGGATCTGAGACTTTGGAAGTTACAATAGATGCAGTGTAGCCATTAGCAACAAATTTTCCCATCTAAATGGTCACCTTGCCTAGATCAAAGATTATCTTAGCAGCCAACTTGGAGACATTTTCAGCGAAGGCCTTCCACCTAGCAACATCTTTCATTTTCTCTATTTTTTGTTTCTAACCATCTCTCTCAAGTTGCTTAGCTCTAATCCTATCATCCTTCTCCTTCAACTCCTTTAGTCTATTCTCTTATTCTTCCTTAAGCCTCAGTTCTTCCTCTTCTAAGGCTTGCATGTCTTTATTTATGTCTTCTTCATTTTCTAAGATATTTCCAACCTCATTGGGTGCAGGAGTATAATAGGCTTGCTCAGCTGGGTCTTCCTCAAGGGAAATATGTACTTCTACATTAAGAGATTCACCTCTTAGCTTGAAATTTTGTCCATTAAATACAAATCCAACACCAGGGGTCAAAGGTTATGAGAACTTCTTATTTTTATCCCCTCCAACTTTTTCTCAAGATTCCTTTTTGTGTAACTTTGTGTCTTCTTCATAGTGTCAAACAATATGTATAAATCCTTCTTCTCATGTTCTCTTTGAGATTTTATCTTTACATTGGTATTTGATACCTTAGAGTTTCTTAGTTGGGAGCTAAGAAGTGATTGCACTTCAAATTTGTACTTTCAACCTCATAAAATATTTTAAACATAACCCGACACAAGGTGACATAATGAACCAGGAATTGATGCATAAGACTGGATGTGACATGACTATTGCAAAAAAAATTGAACCAATTATTCTTCAAGAAGTAAAGAATAATATAATGAAAATTCTCAACTCTAATTGTACCAGATATGAACTAGAGACTTTGGACTTAGCAAATCCCTAGTAGAATCACCAATTTGTTGCTTGTTTTTAAGAACCAAGCCGATATTTAGAATTATCTATGGAATTTACCATTTCCAATAATTAGCAATCTAAAGGGATTGGCCAACAAATGAGTAAAAGTTGAAAAACTTCTACTCCTGCACTTTGGGCTCTATGAAATGCAGGAGGGTGATCCTACAATGTATACTCGAGATTTTATATGACTACCATTTAAATACATTGTAAACAACAAATAACTCTCATATAACAACTCAACAACATACTATATTGAAAAGGTTGGCGGTTGTTTTAGCAATACCCTACAATTGGAGCATGAGAATAATGAAACTCATCACAAAATAACTACAGTGGTATTCATTCAAAAGTTTGTTAATAAACAATGATTTGCTAATGAATCAACCTAAAAACCTGAATTATGAAAAGTTTTCTTGAACCAGTGCAGTCCTAACCATGAAGTCAATCTCAACTTATGAAACCAGATAACAATTCAACAATAGCAACATATGATCTCAAGAAACATTGCATTAACAAACTCCTACATTACATTCACGACCATCACTGCTTTTAGATATCCAAGCACCTAATTCATATGAGTTAACAATCTCATCCAAGCATTTACATTAATTCATTGAACTAACAAGCAGGAATGAAAATAAACATCCATTGGGAAGCAATAGAGACAAACAAAACAATCCTTGATTATTTTCATTCATAACTCATAAAACAAGTACAAAGGAGGGACAATAACCATGAAATTGATATCATTTTGTATTATGTTTTCTATCTTGTTATCAAAATTACATACATAACATCAGACTCAAAAAATGCTTGATATTCTTCTTACAATTCACTATGTTGATTGTAATTCAATGGACCCCTACTTTCTGGTCCTAAATTCTTTCTTATAGAAACAAAGGATAAAAACAAGCCTCGAGATAGAAAGTACACATGTCATTACCCTATTGGACCACTACAACATATATTCCATTTTTTAGTTAGTTTTTGCATTCCCAAGTGGTGGGAAACATGTGTGGAATCAGAGTAGTCTCCATTCATCATTGGAGATCTAGTTCCACCTTTCAAAAATCATCTTCAAATGGTTTCCTTAAAAAAAATTTCCACGCACACAAAGTGAAAAGATAGAAAGCATGAAAGAAATAGAAAGGAAAGGACAAAGAATATGTCCACGTTTGCAAACCTATCACTAATTCAATTTGAAGAAAAAGCAATATATTTTCTATACTTTAGCAAAAGCCTAATTTGTACTAAATCCAAGCTATGTAGTGCATTTTCACCTATCCATTATTCATCATGATTGCAAGCTTCAAAATAAAAACTTCAAATCACCACCCTGCCACTTCACATAAATCCCCCATCCCCTCCAAGTATTTGCTTCTCCATGCCAAGAATTCCTCTTCAGTAGGCCAATCAAAATTTATGACCTCATCTTCCTTTTCTCTTTAAGGTGAATACTTGGCAACAATTTGATTAGCTTCCCTATCAAATTCTAACAAGACAATCTCTGCATGAGCCAACATATCCATATTTCTTTTTAGTGTATCCATATCATGTTGTTGACAAATTGAAATTGCCTGCTTTGAAATGGTTTTATTGGTTTCATCTCTCCACCTGTTGATTTTGAAAATATGAGCAATTTCATCCTTGGTAATTTTAACCATTTCCTTCCCATCATATGTTCTTATAGTCCTTGTAACTAGATCATAATTGATGGCCATTGCTTTAAGCAAGTCCACATCCATGTAGACATTAGGTACAATCAAATTCCCTAGGTCACAATTCCAAGGGTTACCCATTGGAATACCCATATTTTTATTTATGAACCAACCAAAGAACAATTCCCACCCAATATAAGGTAATTTTCCATCCTTAATAAAACTATTCTTGTCAATTAAACCCTCAAATAATTGTAGACCTCAAAGAAGTAGTTGACCCTTAGGTTTTTCATTGGTCGAGGGTGGCAACTGGTCAATAAGGTCTTTACTCAGAGGCATTTTGGAAGTTGAAGCTTCCCCTTTAGATGAAGATGCTTTTGATTATGCTTTAGGAGCCGTGATACAAAGTATTACAAAGCAGGGTTTATGGTTTCTTGGAACAAGAATTATGGCTCAAACAAGGGTTTGACATGAATTATGACAATGTAGGACCAACCAATTTTGTTTTATGAATGTCAAAACTTAAAATGATAAACCAAGAAAACCCTAATTGACTCAAAGGTTTGGGAAACCAAAATTTATCAATATAATTCTTATGGGAAGGTAGTAATTTACCTACTATTTTTTTATTGGTTGATAACCCTAGCTTCAATGTTAAACAAGCCTGAAAATTGCAACACCAGTTCTCCAAGTGTGTAGAGAATCCTTCATGATGCTGAATTATGCTTTTAAGACATGTTTTAATAGTTACACAACCTCCTTCTTTGGTAGCTTGATGTCCTTTTGGCTATTAAGGCTAGCTCACATGAACCAGAATGACTCACTTTCCCTCAAAATGAGTTTTGAATACCAACCATTGATTGCACAGGTGTGTTAATTTGATGGATGACCCAAATTTAGTCAACTTGATTTGAAAAACCTGACCATACACAACCATAATATTCATCAAATGATAGAAAGCTACATGGAACCACTTGCTAGTGATTTGTAGGCTCCACCATTCCTTTGTTGTTGCAGTTAGGATCCATGTGTCCTTTTCCCCTCGCCCCCACAATTCTTAAACCATGTGCAACTTTCATCAACATGGAGATGGGGAAGGGATGAGATTAAATCTCATGGCCTTGATATACTCACACCTCACTCCAATACCAAGTTCACATGGACTTATTCTTCTGAAACAATCAATTGCCAAGATTAAAAGATCTCAAACACGTGCATTATACCTTCCTTTAGTAGCACATAATTTATTCGTCATGCCCCGCGTTGAAATATTTGATTAATATTCACCTTTATTCCAATGTCTTACGTGCCCTCCAGGTTATTCCATGTCACAATCTCCTGCTACCCCATTGAGAACCAGATAGTAAGGGTGGGACCCTCGTGGGATAATGGGGAGTGGTTAGGATTGACCTACCTTACCCACTATCAACCGTTGATTCTCTTCAAAGCTCCACTTGTTGATCCCTTGGAAACACTCGACCCATAGTCAAAAAAGACACATGGTGAATTCCCACCAACCTTTTTGAATATTTTAATGAAGAAATAAATAGAGTAGGCATGAGGGGAACAATCAAGATGCAACCACATCATTCAATGGCCACCATTGATTTCCTTTTAATACCACCTGCAATCTTTAACATAGGGACTGGGCCCGCCAATGTATAAAACACGTGGCTTAAGCCTGCTGGCTCATAAGAATAAAATAATGGGCCATGAAATCGAATGGGTGGGTGGAGAAAAATAATGAATTACTGTCGATGGTCAAGCGACCATCATGGATTTTCAAATCTGCACATGTCAAAATTGTTAGTTTTAAAAAGAGGGACATGAATTGGTCGACATGACCACAACCCATGGGAATAGTGACTTAGGGCTCAAAGGATTTTAGCAGTAAATATTTAGCTTGACTTCAAAAAATTGAAATAATGGCCAATCATATGACAACCAAAAAAACTAGACCAAAAGGATCAGTTATTTCATGGGTTTCAATACCATAAAGTATGACTTAAAAGATCAGGCATTAGCAGTAAGGGGTCAATGGATAATTAAAACCTTGGCAAGGATAAAAGCTCGAGGATTATTCAAGAAGGATCCCAAATAACATAAAACCCCTTGAACAGAGACAGTAGAAAAAAACCCTAATTCCTGAAATACAAACCCAACCCAAAACTTAGCAAGATTTTGAGATGGAACATGAAATTTTTTGGGGTTCCATTATCCCCCAAAATGTAATGCTAAACATAGAAAGAAACTTGTATGTCACATGCGAATTAACTTAAGGCATGTTGTCCACATTCCAAGCTTGTTGTTATGTATACATTGAAGGCGGTCAACTAGCCAAAAGAGATAACAAGTACCATACAAAGATAAGGATACCTAACCCCTCATCCCTCTTGGAACACAATGATCTATTGAGAGGGGGGTTGAATCACTAGATACCAAAATCTATCCCTTAAAAACTTAATGTAGATTACTTTCTTAGCTCCAAATACTTTGTGCATACTTTTTCATCAAACTCAGATTAATGTGTAGATTGAAAACTAAAGATGCAAACATAAACATGCAAATAGATAATCAACACACACATTCCTACAACACCCGATATGCATGTAAAACCAAAGATGGGAAAAACCATAGTGACAAAGGCTGCTTGAGTCTACTGCTCAAATCCAGGATCACAAATGAAATCTCTATTACAATATTTTAGGGCTACAACCCAAGGAAGCCTCAACTACCTAATTTAGAAGCAAAAACTTCAAGGATTCCACAACACCCTATTTTAGGAGCTACAACTTCAAGGATGCAACAACACCCTAATGTAGAAGCCACAACTTCAAGGATACTACAATCCCTTAATCTGGGCCACAACTCAGTACAATGAGGAAACAACCTTTGAAGGATTACAAATTCAATTATGCATAAGATTTGGTTCTACAAAACCTATAATGCATCATTACATTCAATACTTTGTTGCACTTACTACAACTTACACTCTATTGTTGAAGTTGCACTCTCAACAACACACCCCTACTCTGCACTCTCTCTGCACATAGAACAATTACTGTTCTATCTCATTGTTTTGCTCTTCTTTCTCTTTATATAGTGTCTCATACATCTTCACTCACCTAAATGAAAACCTAGATATTATTATGTATTATATTCTAGGACTTCACTAAATGCATTCACTGTCTACTACACTTCACTCTCTCTTTCTTGTAAACTTACTACATCACACTACTCTACCTATCTCTGCAACATACTCGACAAGATGTAACTATATTCAGTATTGCATAAAACTATAGGTTGTTCTCTCTATTCATGCACACTTACTTCAGACTACAAACTTTGAAAATATTTGATTGTATTCTATCTCCACCAGCCTGCAATCTCTACCTCAGGATTCTCTCTACCTTTAAGATAATCTCAAACCTTGTGCTAGGTTTTCTTTCGCTTGCAAACTTCACTAGCAAGTTTCATGTATCTCAAGCTACACACCACTGTCCAACTCATCATTAATTCATTTGATAGGGTTTATCAGATATCTTCATTGTCAATCTACCTCTACATCGATTTGATTCCACATTTAATTTGGTTATAGAGAATTTTCCTCATTCTCTCTATCAAACCCTAAAATCTAATTGTGCATTGAATGCATTCTTCTGTTCATCCAATCTGAATCAATCTTAATCACCTGTTAGGGTTTACCACATATCTTGATCTACACCATACCTATGCATTGAGCCTTACAACATTAAATTTTGTCTCAAAAAGTTTGTTAAGAATAGCATCCTGCAAAACCCTAGGATCAGATCTGCATTAAATGCATTTCCTTCTTTGATTGATCTGATTGTGATCTTGATCGACATGGCTATTTGTGTTGTTGCTTAGTACATCAAATCTTCACTGATATTGGTCACAAGTGCAGTTGGACAAATTAATTCCTTCCTCTATGTCAGTTACCATTTGAAACCCTTATTCACATTGTTGTACCTGTTTCAAATTTCTATCTTTGAATTTTGGTCATTGATCTACTGTCTTCACGCCATGATCTTGCATTCCTCATTCATCACCGAAACTTTAAATCATATTCATTTGACAAGTGGTCAATGAAATTTCTTGCATTGATCATATCCTTCATGACCATCGTGTATTGCCAAAACATTTGGAATGATCACAACCATTTCCATGATGTGGTGATCATTGACTGATCACTTTCCTTTGAGCTCCATCATTCATCTCATATTGTTGATATGCTTCAGGTATCATCATTCCTATCTGTGATGTAATAAATTGTAGTGATCACCATTGGATTAGCTATCGATCAATCTTCATCATTCACCACTATCCCATTGGCTTTGACAATGGGTCTGCCAAATATTTGCGGGTTGGAGGGCTAATGCCAAGTGTTTACCTTTGACATCATTCTCCACTACTACTCAACACTCATCATGCATTGTTGAAAGCTTGCCTTACTTTGAACTCATAACCACGATGAACTAAGACCCTGTGATGTAATTTCATCTGTTGGATGTTCTTTCATTCAATCTCACCCATACATCACATATCACTTAAATAATCTTGACTCAAGGATGTATAAACGCAATACAATAACACCCAATGATGCAACAACCTTTTGACGCATGTCCTTGCTAATGTTGCTTTCCACTACAATGGCTTATTTCCCATATCTTCAACCTTCTTCGCTTCACAATAGTGATGTGAAGCAATTGGGCGATATGATGACATGTGTCACTAGTCTTGTCAAGGCCTTGCTCTTCTTTATCATACATCATCCAATCATCATGATCATGACTGTTGAATGTCTTCATCGCGCATCATTGATCTACAGACCAATTTTAACTTTCTTTTTGTGATGGGAGATCTAGTAATAGTCGTTCATCACATATTGTTGAACCATAAACCACTTTTTAAAATCTATCTGTGATGCATGAGATCCAAAAATAACCATTTGATCTTCAAATTTCAATCACCATCGTCCCCCATTGACCCCGCAATTCTTGATCGGGCCCCACTGAAATCTCAGCGGGGTATGTGGGCATCATCCAATCTCTAAGGCTTGACCTCCACCATTGATCAAGCGAAGATAAATATTTTCATGAGTGACTTAGGAAATATCATAGCTGCTAAATATTTTTCAAGTTGGTAAACATAAGGTGAAGGGGCCAGTCACCCTCACGAATTCAACGAAATAAGTTATAACTTATGTGACTGATAACTTGTGATAGGTAGTCAATGCCAACATAGAATTTCTGTTAGATCACACCATGACTACAAACACATTAGGGTTTATCTGTAAACCCTAATATCACTTGAGAGTAGAAATAATGCATTTTTTGGGTGCATCCTTCACTTTCTTGACCTATAAAGTACATCACTGGAATGCTCTCAAAAAACACATATTGAATCTGCTACCTATTTACACCTTTGTCTTCTGAAGAACCCTCTGTAATCCTCATGCTAATCTTGTATGACAACAATGCAACATTTGCAGAACCATGCTTCTTTCATCAACATCTTGCACCATAACTTCCAGAACCATATCCACTACATCTCCATAACATCTAGGCACACCACTAAACTATCAACATGCCAACATCTCCCTTGCATGATCAATTCAACTTCCTTTGACATCAAAGACATCAATGCATTCACTAGCAACCTGTACCCATGCTACATATTCACTACAAACCTTATCTCTTCTTGACATCAATGACACTTTCCATTTATTCCATCATCATCAATTTCATGAGCAACTCCATTCTATCTCTGATCCTCTTTCAACATGCTAGCAATCTACCTTGCATTCTTTCCCTTTTGACATCAATGACAACTATATGCCAACAGTCCCCATTTAATGCAAGATAAGGATGAGCCGAGATGATTGATGAGAAACTTTGAAAATCAATATCAATTAGAGGAGCTAGGTGCTTCAACACAAGAAAAAGCACCACAATCCTTAAGATGTTGAATTTTGTTACTCAAAGCCTTACATTCATTAGTAGCATGACCATGAACTCTATGATATGCACAAAATGAACTCTTGGAGTAAATTGTCTTTTGTGTTCTTGAAGGAAGGGATATCAAACGATCTTGGAGGAATCTTGACAAGATACCATCTTGATCAATAGTAGAAGATGTTGCTTTAGTTTGCGAAAAAGATAACTCTTTCTTAGTACAAGATGTCATGGTTACACAAGACTCTTTAGATTGCAAGATTTTGTACTCTCCTTTATAGGAGGGTGTAAAAGCTAATAAACTTCAATCGTTAGTGTTTTGCATGATGACATTGATATTAAGAGAGGATTTCATTATTTTTTTGTTTCTTTCGAAGGACAACAATCAAGATCACTAGTGTCTATCAATTTAGGATACATTAATGTTAAATTCGACTTAGAAAAATCTTTTGTAATAGTGTTGATATTGAGTGAAGGCTTGCTTGTTTCTTTCGAGGGACAATAACCAAGACCATTAGTTATTCCTTGCATGTTAGGATCTATAGGGACACAAATACCTTTTTCTCTAGCACCACATCCTTTTCCACTATATCCAATTTGTTTCATAAATTCATAACCTTTTCCATAAAGCTTTTTCATTTCTTTTGGAGTTAATGGTTGTTTATAATCAGCTTCATCAAAGTTTGTTGTATAATTCACTTCTTCTTCTAAAGTGTTTGAGGTGGATGCTTTTGAAGGGTCTTTTTAATTTTGTGTTGACATTATCACTTTTTCTTTTTCATGTTTCTTTATTATGATTTTCGATTGCCCGTCAAAGCTAGGTGTGAAATCCAAGGAACCCCAATCAACTTCAAAAAACCTCGTCACTTCCTCAATATGTTTTTTTTGTCTTTTTGTTGCACATGTTCCACTTGTGTAGTTGGTGTCAGTGTTTTCAAAGGATTTTCCTTGTTTTTCTCAATGTTCAAACAACTGTTTGGTTCCAGGTCAAAATTGATTGTATACACTTTGTTGTCATAGACATACTTCATTTTATGATGAAGAGTAGAAGGCACCCCATTCATTGCATGAATCCATAGTCTTCCTAAAAGGATATTATACGAAATATCATGAGACATAACATGGATCAATGTTTCTAATGTGGCCTTTCCAGCTGCAATAGACAAATTGATCACACCAAGTGATTATTTCCCTAAATTATCAAACCCATGAATAGATAAAGAGGAAGGTTGAATTGTTTATTTATCCACACCAAGTCTATCCAAAAGGGTCACACTACACACATTGAGTGTGGAGCCATTATCAACAAGGGTTCTTTTTATTCCCAACCCATTGTAGTTAGCTATTATCATGAAAATATCATTTTATTTTTGCACTTTCAAAGGAGGGAGTTCACTTTGGTGGAAAACAATTTCAACATTCATTTCTTGAACCATGGCTGCTATGTCACTCAGTTGCACATTAGGTTCGAATTGAAAGCCTTCAAGTAGAACATAAACGCCATTACAGCTGGGGGTCAAGTAGTTATAGGGATTCTTTGCCAGGTTTTGTGAAACTTGGTGCTGAATTCATTCATGGCCTCTTATGAGGCTCTTTTGATGTTGATTAATTGATGTAGCAACAAGGAACAATCTCCCTTCTCTAAGAAACATTCAAAGAACCTCTCTCCAAGTTGATCCCAGGAATGGGTAGAACCGAAAGCCAAAGATCAATACCAATCTTGAGCCTTTCTTTTGAATAAATCGACCAACAACCTAAGAGCGATATTTTCCTCCGCTATGTTATGTACCCGACATACATCCGCTATATCTTGAAGGTTTTCAAAAGGGGTTTTGAAGTCTTCTCCGAAATTTTTTGGAATAGCCTTGAGTGCATTAGCAGGTATGGTAGGCCACACATATGGGGGCGTGGGGGATTGTAGTGGACTACCACTATCCCAGGTTATGAAATTTCTAGGAGCAGGGGCAACTACGTGAGCCATGGAGAACATATTACTATGAATCGAGTATACTAGTATTCTGATTTAGAAAGTTCAACCTCTAGGTGGAGTAGATAATGCTCTAGATCTTGGGCTTTCACTTCTCACTCTATTACTCTTTATAGGTGATACTAAACCTATAAGTCTTCTCCTAGATGCCGAGGTGGGTAACTAGGAGTACTGGAAATGACCTCTTAAGGATGCTCTTGTTTTGATTCTAAGCATGAAATTTCTAGCTTTTTTCCTTGGCCTGAATCAAGAAATATTTCAGACTTCCAATCAAACATTCAAAAAAATTTGAGTCCCATTGGGCGTGCTAAAAAAAGAACTGTTGATCATCAAAGCTTGCACCTCTTCGACAACCTTATGGGAAATTCAATGTGTGTGGGACCAATTTGCACCACACTGAATACCTCCAGGATTTTTATATAAAGACAACTCTTCTTTGAGTTTAGGGAAAATATAAAAAGAAATGTAAATATAAAACATGAAAATGGCAATGTGTCAAAGGTTTTATAACATCTTAAACTCAATTCTTCTCCTATGAATGATATAATAAACACAAAATGCCACAACCCTTCATTGCTAGGAAGAGAATGAGCAACAAAGGATAAGTACAAGCACAATGCAGTCTTTCAAATCTCCCCATGGGAAATGCTAATTAAGGTTTGATCAAGCAAAAAAGTTCCAAAAGTTAACAAATAAATATTCAAAAATTGCATATACCCTTCCTCTTTTTACAACATAACATGAAAAAACAACCTTTAAAGAAAATGGAGAAGTTCAATAGACGTAATCCAATTTTTGCAAGTTATCATCATATCATAGAAGCCTACAACATGGAAATCAACTACTCGAACTATCAAATTTAAACTTAACATAGTGTCTTCTTTCTGAAGGAAACATACAAAAGGAACTTGACAAAGGCAATAATATGCATAGTTTCCAAAGATTTATTCCAATTTGTTCATATTTAAATATCAAATGAACTTAAAAAATAAAGGTCAGATGCTAATTTGATAATAGTTTGAGTCAAAACAATATAACATGCCAGAGAGAAGTAGTATTGTGCAAGCTTTTAGCTTCTAAAAATATCTCTATAACTAAGGAAAACTTAAAAGAACTTTCAAAAAAAAAAAAAAATTCCTATCTCCGCCTCCTATTTATACTTGAAAAGGGAGAACTGCCACCAATGTCCCATAAGTAAATATTACCAGATGCCAACATATGATAGCTCACAATCTGATTGTAGATCTTTGATTAGATCATGACAATCCTTGCTCATTAATTCTCAACTACCTCATTTATGTCATTTAGATATTTAGCAGAGATTGCCATCTAAAAACAATTAGATCCTAGAAAATAGCTTTGAAAAATATGATTTGATCAATCTGATAGATTGATGGTGTTTCCTCGAAGGTTCCAACTTGAAAACAAGAAAGATCCAGCTTGCTTTGACAAAATCCCAAAAGAGATCACTCCTTAAAGTGCAACTCTCCCAAAATAAAGAGATGATGTGTCGAGCGGGTGGGGAATCTCAGTTTTATGAAAATGGCCTTCGAGGAAATCCCCGCTAAGATGTCATGTGCCCTAGCTTTCTCCCAAAAGGAAGAGGATAAACAAAATCCGTGCAACCACCACGAGGTGCATTGCATGTCTTTCAGAACAATTTTTGCTTTAAGCGCAGATCATCCTTAAGCCAAAACCAAAAGAAGATTAAGGTAAAATTACTTCACAAGACCCATGAACGAAGGAGGAGTTCTAAGCTTCTTTGACCCACCGTTGTCATTGAAGCCCCAAACACACCTATCTTCCTTGTGATCCATCAGGATAGGATAACGATCCAACCCCCTTTGAATATGATCACAAGCCACCTTGAGTTCATCCACTGACGCTTCAATATTCGTCCACTTAAGAGAACCATTGTGATTCACCATGTAATTGTAGACTTGCTCCCCAAGCGTAGCTTCAAAATGACCGACCAAAAGGTTGCATCTGCCTTATCCTTTAGAGCCTTGACTTCTAACCACAGATCACACCAGAATCCGATTTTATTTTTGATCCCAAGCTTCCATTTGACATCAATTATAATGATGCACTAATACACGATATGAGGAAATTCCAAACGTTGGTGCTAGTCGGAAGAATGTCATTGAACAATCTTTCTCTATTGTTACTAAGATACTTAGCCTGCAATATTTTGCTCCATGTGTGAAGGCTATCTTCGTAAATGTGCCAAGTGAGCCTAGCCCCTAAAGCTCGGCTTGTATTGATGCAATTTCTAATACCCAACCCACCTAGGCGAACATGTTTACATACTTCAATTCATTTGACCAAGTTGTATTTGAAAGAGTTATCAAAGCCACCTCACAAGAAGGAACATTGAGTAGCCTCTAGGATCTTCACAATTTTACTGGGGATTTGAAACACAACCATAGTATACATCGGGATAACAACCAAGGATGTCTTAATAAGTAAGATCCTACCAACAAAACACAACCACCGCCCCTTGCATGAGGCCAATCTACCTTGCACTCTGTCCATAATGGCACTCTAGTCTGCTGCAGTCAACTGTTTAGCAACAAGAGGAATCCCTCGACATTTACTCAACATCTTATCCTCTTCAATACCCAGAATATGTTGGACTTCTAATCTCTCCAAGGATCTTTCTTTCAGGGAGAAAATCCTTGATTTGACATGGTTTACCAACCGACCAGCAACCTTCTCAAATAGATCTAAGATTTTCCTGATGCACCTAGCCTCCCTAGTAGTGGCTTCACCAAGCAGGAGGGTATCGTCAACAAATTGAAGGTGAGTAACATTATCAATGCCCCCAGAGACCTGTAGCCCTTTTAAATGACCACGATCAACCTCATATTTAAAAGCTCTACCCAAGGACTCAACAAGAATAAGAAACAAAAAGGGGAACAGGGGGTCACCCTGCCGTAAACCTTTGGCGGTATTGAACGGCTTCGTAGCACACCATTCACAAGAACTGCAAGGACGTTGAGGAGATACAACTATACACCCATTCACACCAATCTTTGTAGAACCCAAACTTATACATGACCTACATTAAGAAGTCCCACGAAACTCTATCATAAGCCTTGTTAATGTCAAGCTTAATTAACATGCCCTTCTTATTCCTTGTCTTCACCGAATGAATCGTTTCATGAGCCATGACAATCCCATCCAAAATATGTCTTCCCTTCATAAAGCCACTCTATTCTTTAGAGACTATCCTGTCCAAACATCTTTTCAATCGGTTGGTCATAACCTTCGTGATTAAATGAATACAAATTTATAAAATAAAAAGACGAAACTATTATCAACCTTCTGTTAAAAGATGCAAAACATAAAAAGATGAAACTATTATCAACATCATTGTACAATTTATTTATTTGTGTTTTCAGCTAAAGAAAGATGCAAAACATAGGCAGTATTTGGAGGCAATCAAACTTCAACTTTTACAAATCCACGATGATGATATTCATTGCTCTAGACAGCTACAATGTGTATTCACATTCAGAATATAACTGTTGTCTTTAATGTTTTTCATGTTTGTGATTGTAGATACGTTAGGAAAGTAGTCTACTTTCTTTGTATGGCTGTTACTGTACATAATTTTCTACTATATGTTACACAAATCTGTCTTGATATATAAGACATTTATATAATCTTTTGTTGCTGTGCTATTGTTATTTGGATTTGCAGTTCTTTTTGAACTGCATTACTCTTTTTATAATTCAGCTTGATTTAATAAAAAAAAAAGAATGCATACCAAATAAACAAGTGCAGGTGGCATTAATTCAGCTTCATTTAATTAAAAAAAAAATGAATGCATACCAAATTAGCAAGTGACAGGTGGTATTATAAGTGGTCTCAACTAAATATTCTTATTTTAGAGGAGGATTATTATCAGAAATCAATACGCAAAGAAAAACATGAACTCCAACGACTGACCTGTATTTCCTTTGATTATTGCAACATATAAACAGGTTCTTCCGTTCTCTGTCCTTTGGCGTAGACTTGCTGGACGTGCCTTAAATAGCGCCTTCACTGTGTCCAAATCGCCGCTCTCGTAAGTTTTGAACAGAGCCGTTTCACCAAGCTTATTGCGGAAATTCACGTCAATTACTTCTTATTGGAGTAGAACCTCCACAACATTGGAGAAACCTCCCTGAGCAGCCAAATGCAGTGCAGTATTTCCTTGGGCATTGGTAGCCATCACAAGTAAAGGATTCAGTCGCAAGAGCTCATTAATGCAGGCTATATTACCTTCACTAGCAGCTAAATGCAGAAGAGTATTTCCCCTTCCGGTTATGGTACCATTGAGAGCTGCTTGATGATGGGAACTGTCAAATCTTGTTTGAGGACTCATTGCAGCATTGTACGCTCTGCGATCGATCCTTCCGTTGGGCTGTTGAGTTGTCATGGCAAATTTAAATTTCAGCTGTTGCTGCCTTCACTGCCAGCCAATCCCAAAGATGTCAATCAGAACACGTTAAGGGGAAAAAATCATTCTAATGCCGGTTAATTGGTATGTTTCAACAGAGACATCTAAAAAGCAGGAAAAAGTTAAATGCCTAATGCTTTACGTAAATAGAAAAAAAACCATAAAAATTAATATTAATATATTAATTTAATTTTAAATTTATTATGTAAGATATTCATTTCTTCTTATGAAGGTAAAGAAAAAGTGACTAGGTTGAAATAAAGATAAATGTTATATCTTTTTGTATTGGATTAAGATGTTAAAAAATACAACAAATCAGCACTAATGCTGTTAAAGAATAGCAGCAGAGAAATCCAGCAAGAATGCTGTTAAAGAATAGCAGCAGAGAAAAGTTATATCTGATATCTTATATTAATACTAAAAAAATTTATACTTCAAAAAAATAATTATAAAAAAGAAAAAAAATATGTTTGATACTTTATATTTAAAACAAATATTTTCATTCTTAAAAAATTTCAATAAATCAAATATTTGAACCATGAGTTTGAATTCCACTTAAAATAATGAGGGAATGAAGTGCGCTGACTAAAATGACGAGCTTGTTAATTAAGGTGACAAAATGTTCAATGGTGAAACTTTTCTTCTCCAAGAGTTTGTTCCATAAGAAGTTTATTTATTTATTTTTAATTAGAAACCTTTTTAATATATTAGATTAACCATTAAATATTAAGAAGTCTAATATAGGAGGTTTATAATAAAATGGTGGTCTTATATATAAGACCATAGAATTATAGTGTAGGGTTAATTTTTAATTAGTGATTAAATTGCGTATTTTTGACAAATCAAAACATGAAAATATTGTTCTTAAAAATTTGATACAAAGTTTTAAATATTTTAATGATTAAAATTGAACATTTTTAAAGATAATAAATAATAAACAATATTTCTTCATTTTTATTGTACAAAATATTCTTCTAAAAAAATCAATGTAGAAAACCTAGAATAATAATAAATGGAATGACACATGGTCTCACATTTAGGCAAAATTTTCTCCTATTATGAGGCTTCTACTATGTAAATTTGATTTTTTTTTAATTTATCTCTTGTCTCACTACATATAGATACGTGGCCAAAGCTAATAAATATTATTAGAATTTGAAATTATAATTAATGTGTAATTAAATTTATAGAGAAATTTAAATTTTAAATATATATTTTTTAATATAAATGTTTTAAAGATTTTGTTTTACATAGTTAAAATGTATAAAACATTAATTTCAAACTCAAAACATGATAATTTCACACTTTTAAAAAAAATAAAAATTATTTATTAAAATAAATATATTTATTTTCTATTTACTTTCTTAAAAAACCTATCCAAATTATCTAAATTTACTATTTTCAAACTATCACTTATTAATTAATTTATATATCATTCAATTGATCATAACTCTCAAATTTCGAGAAGGTGGAAGAAGCATAATAAGGTGTCAAACATGTTGCTCAATAGGAGATGATCGATCTTCATAACACCAAAATAAAGGAAGCATCTTTGATTAATATTATTTTCATACGTATTATGTTTAACATCAAAAATACGTATTTAATATTATATTTTAAACACATTTCTAAAAAATCAATTGTCAACACAATTTCTAAAATTTTAATGATACTCTAAAAGATACAATTATTAAATATATCAATTTTTATCTTGCTTAGTAAGAGTTTTATTTCTATACATATTTTTTGATGGAGAAATTCTCAAGATTATATGTTCAATTATATTAAAATAATATTAAGATGTTTTAACTTGTGCTCTTTAATTGCTTTTGAAAAAGGAAGATAAACCTTAAGAAGACTTATATGCATTGCTTGACTTACAACTATGACGAAAAAGGAAGTGCAATGATGACCATAACCAATCATCAAATTTAAATTATATTGCATTTATATAATATTATATTATATTTAAATTATATTAAATAATTATAATGTTATAAAAATTATAATAATTATATAATATTAATTTAATTAAAAGTTAGCTTCAAAAATTATATTATATAGTATATAATATTGTAGTATTTCTATATTATAATTTACTATTTTAAAATTATTTAAATCTATTAATAATAATTATATATATTTAGTATTGTTATATATTATTTTATTATTAATATACTTAACTTTGATATAATTTTATAGTTATACAATATTATTGTGTATTGTATAGACATAGGGTAACATTTTAAGCTTGTAGCTTTGAATATATTCTAAAAGTTTTATTCCAATATATAAGATTTGACATTAGCTGTAACTACTCCTGTTGATATGGAACTCTCACCTTTTCTTAGATGATCTTTTGCCTACTTTCATAAAACATAAAATCATCAAGTATAGAACATCAACATGTTTGAAAACATGTTTGTGAAAATAATTAACAAAGTGAAGTATGCAAGAGATTGTTATTTTTTGACAAAGCTTCCCTATGTTAATAAGTCAACAGTCATTAACAACTATAGAATGAACCACTAAATCGTAATGCCTTGATCTATGTAATAATGGGATTTAGTTAAATCCCATTAGCAGTTAGAAATATCTAAATCAAAGCTAACCTTATTGCTTAAAAAACAACAAAATCCAATTGTAACATGATCCCAAATGCATAATTATGCCTCTCCATATGCAATAATATGAACTATAGAGATTCCAACCATAGTGGTCATTGTTTTAGGACTCGATGATTCCATCTTTAAGAAAACTTCAATTAAATATACTAGAACATGCATGAAGGCCTTAAGAATCCATATAAAGGACAAATAGAAGTATATATATGGAAATTTTGATAGGAATAGGCTAAAAAAATAGAGTACACTAGTGGGTATCATTATAGAAATATAGATTTTGTTTGTTATTCCTATGGTACAATATGCAATTAACATGTGTGGCTTGCAAAATCCTCTATCTATATTTTTTACACATACATGGAGTAATATTATTTATGTGTGTTAATAGAATGACTTCAATTCATCTAACAAATATCTTATAATTGCTAAAATTATTTTTTCAATACAAGTCAAATTTGCACTTGTAGATTATTTCTATGTTCACAAATTTATCTTATAATTTATGGATCAAGACTTAAGATAATAAAATGCAAACAAATTATTTCTTCAATCTAGAAAAAAAAATTGTGAATGAAAAACATGTAATTTGAGAATATAATGAATATTTGCAATGCATGAACATTATGGGTAAGAATATGAACACAAATAAATTGGCATGCACCCTAAAAACTAAACAAAAAATAGATGTGAAATTGGTGTATATACAAATAATAAGATACACATTTATTATATTCTCATATTTATGAAATATAAGATTTTGAATTGAAAAGACCATCCTTTGTATCAGGTGCCCTGTATTGGAGATGTTTATTAAACCAACAACTCACATACCCATCTCAATAATTTCGTATTAAAGGAGGAATAAAATATCACTTTAACATGTGCATCATAGATTCCAAAAGATTTTAAATCACATCTATGTTGGATACCCATCATCACTTGTTCTGATATGTTCTATAGGTGATACCCAAATTGTAAGCACCATAGTATTTTTTAAAAATCCTATTAAAACCACAAAGTCTTCATATACTTCTTTTTTTATTTTAGAAACAATAATACATACTATCATTTTCACATATTATCAACATGGTAAACATTATAAGGGATACATATGTTTCTTTAACTAAATTTAGCAAATATTACAAGGGCTTACAAATTATATAGTATATGAATTCTTATGAAAGCCAAATTAAGAAGGAAGCACTCCCATTTGGTTCAAAACCAAAGAAATAATATATATTGTTGTTCAATAAACAAAATCTCTGCTACTAACTAATCTACCCATGCAAATGAAATCATTTTTTATATAATAAACAAAGGAAAAAAAAATCATACATAGATGATTAAATGGTTTTCATATTAGGCAACAACATTTCAGTCATCTATACTCACCATTATTAAAAAACAAAATAAAACCAACTAATCTCAAATTTTATTCACTTCAAAGAACAAAATTACCATGACAACATTTGGTAGAAACTTCGCAGCAACATGACCTTGTTTAAACAAGTGTTAGTATTGACAAGTATTTTTTTTTATAGTATTACAATAATATTTTTGTTGTTTATTATATTGTTTATTTATTATTAGTAAATTAATATAATATTAAAAATTAGTACTAATACTAATATATTTATATTAATTATTAGTTAAATAAGTACATAATAATATACTCCTTAAAATTAATAATGTATTTTTATAATAAATATTATAAAATGATATATATTAATATTATAAATTAAAATATTATGTTATATTTCCTTGCAATAACATTTAAATAATATAGCTTTTAGATTAAATAATTTTTAATATATTATTTAATATATTATAAACTGTCATATTATAATATTATATTTTAATTCTTAATAATTTAGTATATTAGATTTTAAATAATTTAATATATTTTTAATATATTATATTAGATTATATGTGATATTAATATATTAAATTAAGATCAAATTTATAACTTAATAGATGACACTTCAAATTTGAATTATTAGTAAATTGTAAAAAATATAAATATTAATATATTATTTCATAATATTTGTTATAGAAATAAATATTAAATTATAATGTTTTAAAAAAGTTAGAATATATGTTTTTTAAATTTTTAGATTATTTTTAATAATATTATCTTGAATATTTTTTTAATATCAAATTTTGAAACTTTATTTTAGTTGTAATAATAAATTTAAGATTATCTTAAATATTTTTAACAATTTTTATTTAATTTTCATAAGGGGTACAATATTTAGTCAATAACATTGACAATAATTCAATTTAAAAATATGTTTAGTTATAAAATTTGCATCACTACTTTAGAAAATACAAATATTTCTTTAATAGAAAAATAACGACTTCTAATTGGTTGTCAATGATAATTAATACTATTTAGTTAAAGAATACTAATTGCAAATGATAAGTAGTAATAAGGGTTTTTAAAATATTAATTTAAATATAAATTAAACACTTATTTAGGGTGAGGACTTAGGGCTTTCCATTCATCTTGTGATCTATGAAAAAATAAAGATAGTAACATATCCCACCTTGTTTTTGAGTAACAATAGTAATCCCATTCTTGGTTTACATACTACTAGAGGCACAAATCAACCTCTCCATCATCTAGATGATGACAAGAAGTAACTCCAACTAGATTATAGCACCATTTCTAGCAAGGCATAGGAAGTATGGTGGCTTGAATACTCCCATTCAAGTGGATTCTTTTCAAAGTATTATGTACACCTTGTGATTGAAGAGATCTTGTAAGTATTGGAATCACTAACTAATAATCTCAAACTAGGCTTGAATTTTTATGTAAAGAGAAAAAATAGCACTAATCTTCTTCAAAAGGGAAAAATAATAATCAACATCTTCAACATAAAAGTATTAGCATTTCTAGTCTTCCATAAATGAAATAAAGTAATTAATCTCAATTCAAAATTGCTAATTTTTAGCAATATATGTAGGTGACTAGGTTGTATCTCTTATTAGAGCAATCCTTTAGATAAATAAATCTAGGTGGACAAGTGGTTAAAGACAATCAATATATTTTAAAAATATCTTTGGCATTAGGTTAAGTCCATTTTTTAAAGTTTAAGTTTGTGAAATGATTGGCATGTAAGGTAAGAAATCTAATGTTGGTGAGTCTCAATTGTAGTGGAAATCAATGATAAACTAAGAACAAAAGAAAATGAATAATTTTATGTTCAAATTGAGGTTTC
>VDFB02378607.1:21453-33416 GCA_007258455.2 Sequoia sempervirens | reverse complement strand
AAGGGAAACAAGTGTCTAGTGGAGAGTGTCATCACATAGCTCTCATGGGTTATCTTGGCCCTTTCTCCAACTTGAGGCGTCGGCGCCCATCTATGGATATCCTAGCCCTTCCTCCTACTTGAGGCACCGACACCATAGGGTAGCTTATGTGAAGCCGATAACCTCTCATGAAGACGAGATGACTTTGCCGACCACGGCCTTCTCAGTCTATCATTAGTCTATGATAGCCCTAATGCATAGACAAGGTATCCAATATTTATTATCTTGTGTGTTTTACTACCCATCCCCCTAAATTCTATTTTTAGGTTATCACTTGTTATACTACTCTTACATGGGTTATCCTATGCTCTTCCTCCTTTCGAGGCACCAGCCCCCACGAAGAGCCACTCTCCCTAAGACCCCTAACATAAATCAAAACTAGGCAAGGGTTGTACCATCAAGTATAAGGCATATAACACAAAACAAGACATGCGAGGAAAACCCTTCTCGCGATAACTCATAATCACAATAACCACAATCTTGTACAACCCTTCCAAATAATAATGCTTAAAAATCATGTAACATTCTGATCACAATAGTACAAGAATAACATCCAAGGATATAAAACATGCCTATGGAACAAGGGTTTGTAAGACAACAGGATTCCCACATGGACAACACTAAACAATAACCATAATGGAAAAGAGAAAACTCAAATTAATTTTGCAAGATTGCACCATTAAATTTAATTCAATCCCAATTAATCAATTAAATTAATTTCCCTAATTTTCTGATCATTACAAACAAATTAAAGTTCAAATTTCCAAATTCAAGAAAATATATCCATCTCTATATGAGTCTAAGTACATATGCAACTAGGGATAAGGCTAATTTTTGTTTAAAATTGTTTATTCAACATAATAAAAGATAAAGTTATGCCATATATATATAACCATTTATTAAAATATTAAATTAAATACACTATATATATATGTATATATATATATAAATTAAATAAGATATTAAATAAAATCCCCCCCACATATATATATATGTAAACAAAAACTAACAATATGAATCCCCAGGCTGTCGGCCCTATGTACTGCCCGCAACAGTCTATAAGACTGCTGTGGCAGTATGCCACGGCAGGGGTATGGGGAGAAGGGGACGACTTCGGCCATCCCTTCAACCCTCCCTAATAAATTTAATAAATCAAAATTTCCTTAAAATAAATAAGTCCGAAATGATTTCGTTTCAAATTTTCTTTTCATATTTTTTTTTTTAAAATACAGAATGTCCGACTAATGGATGCGAATTCAGCCTCGATTTTATCAATTTCCACACACAGTTTGATATAAAATTTAAATGTAAACACAATATATATCAATATATATCAATATATATATATATATATATTCCATAAAACCTTAACAAAAGAGCTTATAGGTAGAATAAAAATAAATAAATAAACACATAACATAATATCATTACTGTGTATATGAATATTTATATTTATACATATCTTTTTGTGTATATGCACTTCTCTAAAAAATATTAATCTTACAAACAACTGAGAAAACTGTTTCTTTATAGATTCAGACAAAATAATTCTTGAAATATACAAATTATAACATATATACATTCTTATATATATATATATACACACCTCAACACATTTATAAGGAAGGTAGCTTGGTCTATTCCATGACAAAAGATAAAGAAATTGGGTAATCTCAACCAAAGATTTGACAGCCTAACTTTCTATTTTGTTTGCAATTCAAACTATTTTCTAAAAAAAAGAATATCCTTCAAGGAAGAGCTATTTATTTATTTATTTTCTTTTGAAATAGAAAGCAGAAGGAGAAGAAACAACTGGAACCTGGAGTCCTATGCTATTTGAGAATCTGATGATGCTCACTTGATCCCGATGACCTCTATGAAGAGCTTCTTGTTCCTTTTCCGAAATCTCCTCTCCAAAAAACCGTGTTCAAAACAAATCTAGTAATCTACTCAAAAACCCTCTCCAGAACCATGAAGCAATAGAATGACAAATCCATTCCCAGAAAACTTCAGAAAATCTCAACATTCAAAGCCATATTTTTATTTTGCAACTTTCTTCCAATTCTTCCTATGTGTCAAAAAACTCACCAATTTTTTAATTAAATAAAAGATACTTCTTTCCTTTTTTGAAAACTCTAAAAAATCCAATATAAAAGAAACTATCTAATTTAATTTAGTTTTTTCAGCCAACACTTAATTCGCATTCGTCCTTTTATCTTTTCTATTCTTTTATTTATTTATGTTTCCTAAATTATCAATACTTTTTGTTTTTAAATTTCCTTTTGCAAGCTTTACTTGCTATGCACATAATTTAATTTATTTATTTTATAATTATCTTCAACAAGGTAATTTAATTAAATTAACAAAACACAATTTAATATTTAATTAACATTTAACTAAAACACATGTCTTTTAAAATAAAACTTTTAAATATTTAAATACAAATTAATTTAACATTATAATAAATAATTATTACCACCATTTAATTAAATAGATCACAACTTATAAAATACCAACGTACAATACATATGAACAAGACCCTACACAAACCACAGTAACAAATTACTGAAATGACAAAACAACGACACACAATACCATTCAATCGGAATGGTTTGACAACATGGGACAGGGTGACTTCCTAGTCATCTCTGTTTCAACATTATACCATTGGGTTATTGGTGCTCGCCCTGTCCTGCCGAAGCAGGTGGAATCGAGACTCTGTCCCTGCAATCCTTGCATCCAAACAAAGTTGTATACATGTACATATATATATAAACTCAAATCATTACATTATGAGAAGGAATTACAGCATAGTAGGGCACTCGCAAACGAGTGATGCTACAATGTCCTTTCATCACATCTATTCTAACAATTTTAATATTAATGATGAAATAACATTCCTAACTAACAGATCATATCATAAAATAAATTACTACATCATTGCATTGCAATATATTACTGAAATTAAACTAATATCACCAAACCACAATATCATAAGAAATATCCATGTCCTCAAATGTATAAGCATAATCACCAAATAGTCTACTAACCAAACCAAACAATAATAGTACTTCCACAGTCACACAGTATCAAACGAAGACATAAAAAAAAAAAAAATCCAAACAGTAAGAGGAGTGGTATTACAACTATCATCTCCCATTCTCAACCTTTCATATTTCCCTTTCAAACTCTACAACTTAGCAATCTTCACATTAGCATCACCTTCATACAAGGTTTCCAACTTTTTATAGATCTCATAAGTAGTCTTTAGATGCATAACATTTGTCATCTTAGTATCATTCAAAGCACTCAACAAAGATTCCTTAGCCCAGATGTTATACTACGCATCTCTGATCTCAGTAGAAGTAGTAGGACCATTCTATGGAATAACATACATATTACTTGTAATGCTCCATTAGGGTTCACCAATGCATCTCAGATGACACTCCATTCAAGTCTTCCACAAAGAGTAATTTGTTCCATCAAATATAAAACTATTCTTCTTGTAGCTTGTCATCTTGAATCACCTTAAGTTGTTAAACTTCTTCCAAGGAACTTAGCTCTTATACCAATTATTGGAAATACAAGGGTAGGCAATTGAGAGGGGGGGGGGTAAATCAGTTGTCACAAAAATTCAAACTTATTCAACTTATTAACCTTAATCTCAGATCTAATAATTAGCCATGAAAGCATGAATCAACAACACATCAAAAACACACATAACACCAAGATTTTTTACGTGGAAACCCTGTTAGGGGAAAAACCACGGTGGAGGTTAGTCCACAAGATTATAACCTGTTAAAAGTATAAGAGAATGAAATATGGGGAATGCACTTGCATTCAGGTGCACTTCCTAGAGCTCACTACTCAATTACAAAGACACATTGTCTTACAAATAGATTCGGATTATAGCCATCCGCATGGATTTGAACTGATAAAATAACATTGTTAATGCCCCGATCACAATCTGATTAAGCACATGAACAACTCTTTTCACTCTTCTTCACTTTCTTCAATTTTATTCACTCTGCCTCTACTCTTTCAATGATTAGGACATTATTCACACACACGACACATTATCTTGGGTGATACTTCAATTCGAATAAAACCACCTTTATATATCCACAACAAGAAATTTCAATCATACAATTCCGCCACAAAGAAATAATAAAATGAATATAACCGTCAGTCCAAAACAATAGATAATATTTAATGTGAATCAACCAAATTCAACCACAACTTATTAAGGAACTAAATCAACATCTTCAACATGAAAACTCTTCAATTAATTTATCCTCGAAGATCCAAAACACGCTTCAACACCATGTCGGCCAGGAACAAGAAAAATATGAACATGCAAGAGAAAATTTCCAACTACAATCAAAACGATCAATGCGATTGCTGCAACAAAGATATAGCACAATTCACAAGCATCCACAAACATTAAGAACCAGTAGGAATCATCCAAGAACTACTCAAACCAATCGAAATAGTTTTCATCATCAATCAGAACACCAAATCAAGAAACAAAAACTGTTAGAAAGAAAAATCTTCATAATCGATCAAATTCGCGGCGGAATTCTGAAACTCAAGGGATAAACTAGATACACTCAAAAAAACCCCTTTTAGTCCACAACCTCTAATCGCCAACGCATAACATACCACCATACCGAACATCACTTCACCACTAAAACCTGCAACTCATTTCCTTTACAATTTATCAATATCCTCAACATATACAACTTCAAATGCATTAATGCTAATAGTGTTGACATCAATGACAATCAGATATCAGCAACACAAAACCACAACATCCAACAGTCTATAGATTTTAATTATGGTTGTACTTCTAGAATCCAATAATTTGGTGCTATAAAGATTTAACTAAATCTATGTATGTAGGACATAAAATGGTGGTGTTTATTTTGGAGCTTACATCTTTTCCATCATAATCTGTTGTATTTTAATCCTACATTTGTTTTTTAAATTTTAGGTGTTTTGCAGTTAGCTTAGGATGGTATTATTTAACAAATGTTACATACATACAAAGTTTCTAAAGTTCATGTACTACTTTTGTATGGATGATTTGGGGAAATAGATGTCACCAAAGATATGCAGATAGGGTAGAGATTCATCTAAATAAAGAGTTCAAGATTATAAAAAGTTTTAAAAAGGGATACACTTTGAGAATATTATAGAGATTGAAAAGTAAAATAGAAGAATCATAGAAGATAGTCATGAGAAGGTGTTGCAAGAAGTATTAAAGAAGAACAATAATTGATTCTTGATTTTGAATAGTTAAGTGAAAATTTCATAAAATAAACCACTTTCTAGGATATTATGAACAAGCATTTTGCAGCTTCCATAGGGTTAAATATAATTATATTCAGTCATACACGAGTCTTAAACACAAAATATGATGTTTTAGATAATGACATAATCAAGCTTCAAGGTGATGACCATAATGAGAGACTTTTGGATGTGCCTACAAATAGTCAATTAGAAGTTTATATGTAAACCATTTTTCTAAATCATACAAATAATATTGAAAATGAAGATATATCACATGAACATGTTCTTGTGGGAGTTGTTGAAACAAATGCTTCATCTTTGTCTTCTCACTTCCCATTGCTTATATTTTCTAATGAAAAGATTACATAAAATATTTTTTATGATCTATAATATATAATAGATTGTTTAAAATACACATCACTTATTTAATTTCTTATAGATGCAGAAATAAAAAAAATAAAAAATTACTCATTAATTATATTAAATTTCAACACATTATGCATATTCCAAAACTTCATTGAAAATTTCTATTAAATTACAATCCAATTATGTTTGCACACAAAATTATTCAAATTAACTCTAAAATCCATTTTGCTATGAGAATTTAACTTTATTTTGCTTATGAAACACACAATCTCACCTATATATTTATTCTTCAATGTTTTTGATCCTTTCTCACCTAGATGCGATCTAATCTTTGATGTCAAAACATCAAGGCATATCAACTAATTCATTTATATGATCAAAAGTCATGGCATCTAGTTAGATTAAGTAGTACCATGAACGTGAAACACATCAAATAGTGTCTTCATTGTTCCATCACTAAAAATTAGTGTCTTAATTGTGGAAAATAACTATTTTGAATGTGAAAGGAGTAAAAAATTTTAATTAGAGGTTAGGGATTTTTGAGACAAAAGGAAACACAAAGTCATTTTTGAAACACTTGTTCATTTTCCCTATTTCTCTCTTCCCTCTCCTCCATGGTGTGAGCTATTATTTTGCAAAATTATTGTTTACAAATTTCTTGTGGATTAGGATATTTAGGTTGGATCTAAAAGAGGGTTGCCAAAGGATTGTGTGCATTACATTCAAGAAGGATAATCTTTGTTGTTGAGGGTTTTGATTTGTGAATGTATTATTCTATTTTGATTTATACAAACATGCTTAGATAGTTTTCATATTAAATTTCATCCTTCACCTAAGGAGATTTTATGTCTTTCCATTTGTAGTATGCTAAGTTTGAATCAAGATCTATATTTTTACTTGTGAAATTTATATTTTTA
This sequence comes from Sequoia sempervirens, assembly GCA_007258455.2. Classification (NCBI taxonomy): domain Eukaryota; kingdom Viridiplantae; phylum Streptophyta; class Pinopsida; order Cupressales; family Cupressaceae; genus Sequoia; species Sequoia sempervirens. Next base: position 26,802 of record VDFB02378607.1, on the reverse strand, counting down.
AGTTTTTAGATTTGGAAAATTACATTTTATGCTAGATCTATGGATTTTTTTTGCTAAATCATTACCATTTGAAAAGAGTAATCTCCTAATTTGAGTTCTCAAAAGGGTATATTCCATTTTAGTTTTTTATTTATTTTTAACATTGAAAAATTTCCAAAATTCATTAATGATGTTTTTTGGGAAGTTTGTATGGTTTTTTTTTAAATATCAAAATTGAGTTGTAGACCATATTAAACCTTTTTGTTTTGTAGGATGAAAATTCTCCTTATGGAAATGCATTTATCTATCTTTTGGATATGAGTGTCTTTGTTTTTTTACCTCAATTTATGTGTCACAATATTTTAATCACTTTGGACCTTTTGGTGTTAGGATTTAACTCTAGAGTTAGGAGTAGAGTGAACTTTTATTTCCATTCTTTAATTTGAATGGTAAACTAGAGGAGCTTGAGAATGGATAAAATATAAAAATATAATTTAAAATGAGATCAAATAAACATAAACATAATTAAGACTCAAGACATTATCATGATATATTCACATGTTTATATCCAATGTGTGTACATAAATATATCCACATGATTATTGGTTGTCCTTTCCATTATAATTGTATGTTATTGATTTTTATTTTCATTTTCACTATTTGATTATTGGTGTTTATCACAATTTCAAATGTTTTAATTAGTAGTTATCATTATTTACTTTGTATGTTATTAGCAATTATCACCATTTACTTTGTGTGTTATTAGTGGCTAACACCAAATGTTACTATTGGATTCCATTATTCGATATTATTTTTTCAATGTGTATTATATTGGATGCCTCATGTATGATATGCAATTAGTATGTTTGATTATTCAACCACTTTGTTTTGTGTGAGTGTTGTTGGACTACCTAATCAATATGCTCCTAGTACAAAGGGGTGGGCCTTATGGTCACACATTATTGGGTGATGTTGATCATTATTAGGTCCATATGGATTCTTTGATATGTTCATTGGAGGGTGTGGAATTATCTTGTTTTATCTTGTTAGTTGTATATTTATATTTCTATTTTCTTGGAAAAGTTGTAAAGATGGATCTTGTAATCCTTGATTAGCTTCAAGAATTTCTATTTCTATAATAAGATGAACCATAATGTGAAACCATAATGTAAAATGTATATACTATAAAACATAATAAGATGAACCATAATGTGAAACCATAATGTCAAATGTATATAATGTGAAGATCATCATCTAAGAACCATAATGTGACAGATCACAATATAAAATGTATAACAAATCATGTATCTGCATGTAAAATAAATCAAACTGGAGGATGCCTAATATGACTATGGATCGATCTCTCTCCTGATCCCTATCTGGATTCATGTCCTAATTCTCTAGATCTATGGCCCGATGCCTCTCTCGATCCTCATCTCGATCCATGTCCCGATCTGTCTCCCTACAAAAGAAAGTACATTAATTAATTTAATGTACACATGTCTAAATGTATTAAAGTCATCTTAAAGTTATGTACTTCAATGTTTGAATGTATTAAGTACTTTAAATATTATAAATGTATACCTCAGATGTACCATGCATAGGATCATCTACATGCTCCAAATCTCCAAAGCCTGCCAAACCCTCGTTTTGCTACAAATTTAAAAATCACCAGATTTCAATGAAGAGTGAGAACTACTTTAAAGTCAATTTTATTTTATATATGTATGTGAATTTTTAGAATCCAAAATATATCTAATTATTTGAAAGTACCTGCGTCTCACCCTGAAGCACTCTACCAATGTCACTAATGTCACGAGAATGCATAGTCAAATTAGGGACACCTGTATCAAGTAGAGAACCAATGCCAAAGAGAAGTGAGCTATATGTGCCATGTACATCATGTGCAGTAACCTTAGGGGTTGTATGCTGGTCTAGAATATGTACCATCTTGTGAATCTGCCTCACTCTGACCCTACTATCTACCAAAATGTTGTCTAATATGAGCTGCTACACCATCTAAAGGAATCCCATACTCATCACTGATAAACTGGTATGATGATAGTAAATCAGCAATGGAAACTATAGCAACATTATGTACAGTGGCTTCACTCATCTAGGCCACATCTAATGGTGATGGTAGCTCTGCTCGAATGTAAGGATCATAATTGGTAGATGTAGCCTCATTAGGAGGAAGGATAATCCATGGACGTAATGAGTATCTTCCTACACAATCAGATGGCATCTGATCAACCTGAGTAGCAATCGCAGCAATACTTTCAAAAAGGTTAGTTCAGGTAGGTTTTGTCGCTAGACTTCTTGCTACTACTAGTTCCAAACATTTTGGAAGAACCAAAAGATTTGGACCAACTAATTCCCTCTTGTTAATAGGCGGTGGAAAATTTGCACATCTAAATTGAGTTTTGTTAGCAAACCTCCCTTTTCCTTATCCAGCATGTGAAGGAATAGTTGTGTAGTCCACTACTAACCCTAAATGAAGCTCAGCATATAGTTGTTTGCAAAAATAAAGTGGCAACTCATCATTATGAGGCCATCTGTGATGGGCTGCCAACCATCTAGGATATATAAAAGGAGCAACAAGCTCATTTTTACATCTAGTAACAACATATCCTCTAACTTTCTTTTGTCCCATATAATGAGGGAACATGTGCACATTATGTGCTGAAACTCTACTAGTAATAGAATCAATTTTCTCTATGCCAACAACCCTACTAGCAAGGGACCTGTAAAACTCCTTTGTGTTGACCTCGTCATAAGGATTATAAGATTGAATCATGTGAATCATATGATGGATCTCCTGTTCAATGCTAACTAATCTATCTCTATTAGTGAGATTAGGGGAGTTAAGTATTGTTTGGTCCAAACATCTCAAAGCATTCTCTAATCTCCTAATGCTATCACTATATAAATTAGACCTAGCCTCAGCTTGCTATTGAGATTGGGCGGAATGATGTGATCCCTGATCATCATCCATATCTATATAAATATGTAAAGATCTACAAATTTAATTAAAACAAGAAAATTGCAAATATGTACTAATTATATTTCTCTAATTTAGTAAAATATATGCAATAACCATTTTTCTAGTAAGATGCTCCATAGGAAATTATAAAAAATAGGAAATACATGAGAAATGAGTGGCTTGAACATCATGAAGTAATTTAATAAGAAAAATTTTGAGTTCATTCAACTATCTATGAAAAAGAGGGAGAAAGGGAGAAAGTAGGATTATAAAAAATTTCCTATAAAAGAAGTGGTACTAAAATATCCTAATGAAACATTCACATGTAAAAGTAACAAATAAGCATATAAATACATAAATCTTGAATGAACCCCTACACTATAATTATGTGTGGTGCAATTCTACTTCATGTTAGAGAAGGAGATATTCTATTATGATTGAGGTCTTAAAATTGTTTATCCTTTTGTCATTACACACATCTAGGCCTTTTTGGATGCCTCACTAAGTGAATGTATAATACCATTCTTGGTGATGGTGTACATTCAATACAATAAATGATCAATCAAATACAAATGAATATTAAATAACAATAAATGATCAATCAAATACTTTATTGAAATAATCTTGGAAGGCTATTAATTGGATTTATGTGAATGGATAAGTGAAACTAGTTATAGTAGAAATTTTGGTGCCTACAATGTATTTTAGGATATGACTTAAACAACTCTATAATTTCATTTAAATGCATGATTTTATAAATATATTTAGGTGGTGCATTTAAATGAAATTATAAAGTCAAACTTTCTTACATTAAGTTGTAAGTCATATATCCTAAAATACATTGTGCTAGGCACCAAAATTTGTACTATAACTAATTTCACTTATCCATTCACATAACTCCAATTACTAAGGATAAGTGAAACTAGTTATATAGTAGAAATTTGGGTGCCTACGATGTATTTTAGGATATGACTTACAACTAGATCTATAATTTCATTGAGATGCATGATTTTATGAATATATTTAACTAGTGTTTATTTAAATGAAATTATAGTCATACTCTTACATTAAGTTGTAAGTCATATCCTAATTTATACATTGCACTAGGCACCAAAATCTCTACTATAACTAGTTTCACTTATCTATTTACATAAACTCCAATTACTACCCTTCCAAGATTATTTCAATAAAGTATTTGACTGATCAATTATTTCATTGAATGTACACCATCACCAAGCATGACCTATTAAACATTCACTTAGTGTGAGGTAAGTTAGAAACCAAGATCTAAAATGCAAACAAGAAATAACCTTCCACAAAGAGAAAACAAAAGGTGAGAGATTGCATGAAGATGTGCAAGTTGATATATTCAAAGTACAATACTTATAAGAGATAATTTTCTTTATAAAAGCAAGTATGCATAACCCTAATCTTATCTTGAGAAAAAAGATAGCTCAGCAAGATAAGGATAACAACCTATAACCTAGGAATTAAATAATGCCTAAGTAAACTTATGTAAAGTGTAATTAAATAATTAATTACACCAACACCCCCCATAAGTGCAACTTAGGGAGAAGCAAATTATTCTGCAAGAGATGTGAGATGGGTCCCAGAAACAAAGGCCTAATCAGGTACCCATTTACAAATGCAAATAGAGAGAAAACCCAATGGGAAAGACCCCCCCTCAATGAGATGAACTGTTGCAAAGAATCACTGGAAGAACTTTGATGAAGCAACACTGGAACCCCAAATCCGGCAAGCAAGGAAAGATACTTCTATTTGCAAGAAACCAAAATAGAATCACAAATTCAATAGCAGACCCGATGCCAAGGAACACTGGAAACTCACATACTGGATCAACCCTGGAATTTGTAAGCAACGGTAGATGAAAGGATGAAGCCACCCATAATGATGAAAAAATCTAGAAGTTGTGTCCTCGAAGCCAATGCCAAACTGAAACTAAAACTACCCCATAAGATGAGTACCATCAAGATTTTGGAACACTAACCATAAAAACATGGCCTTCAAACTGAGAAAGATCTGAACCAATACGTATCAAGAACCATAAACTCCCAATGTGAAGTGTGAACCGATGCAAACCAAAGATGTGTCCAACTAAGCAAGAAAGAAGCTAAAAGAAACAACATGAAACCAGAAAAACTCATGTGAGTTGTCACCAATATGAAGGATGGATGCAAGAACCCCCCTTAATGGAACTTTATATCAGTTCGTTATTACAATACCCAATGATTACAGGAGAGAAGCAAAAAACATGCAGAAACAATAGAAATAGAAGCGAAAATGCAAACCTAGTGCACGAAACAAAAAATGAATGCATGCAAAAAATAAGGTACACATATTCTAAAAAGGACCTCAAATCTGCATAG
>VDFB02378607.1:0-21353 GCA_007258455.2 Sequoia sempervirens | reverse complement strand
CTTGACCACACTGGCTCTCCTCCATGACACTCACTTCTATAGGTCATCCAAGCTTCAGTTCTCATGAATCTCCCATGATGAACTTTTCATCTCTACAAAGAATCACAAATATGTGGGACGACTCTGGGGGTCCAACCTCTTGATGCCAACAAATATTGGGATTTTTGGCTACTACACAAGGGTTCATAATAAGGGCATCTAGTTCAAAGGACACAATGATAAACTCCCTCAAGATGTATCCCAACCCTTAGAACAAGGACTTTACACATCATAAAGATATTGGGGGAGAGCTATCATGCCTCACTTTGTTGATTGCAAACTTTCCTTGCAACCAAAAATTTGTATAGCGATTCGGAAGAGCCTGGATTATGCTCGTTATCACTTGGGTCATTCCCTTGGGGTGAGTACTTTTTCCCACCAAGGAAGGCCCTCTAAAGGTGAAAAAAAGCAAGTAAGTACATACGTAGTTCAATCAATCCTTATTTGCATGAACAAGGAGAGAACACACGTGATTCCTTTTCCCACACTAGCAAGCTTTGTTCAATTTTAAAAACCCAATTTTGAAATGTGGAGGCAATATTTTAGACAACCTAATATCACTAAAATGCTTTTGATTCTCAAGATCTCCGTGAAGCGTGAGAGAAGTGCATACACATTTGAACGATATTATTTTGTAAAGAAGATTGCAAAACAAGACAAGCACAAATTCATTTTTTAGTCCTCAAAGCAATGATGGATTCTTTTTATAGCACCAAAACCAAGTGTTTGAAGTTGTTTGTTCAATTTTTAAGACCCAAAATCAAATCTAGTGAGTTTCTAAGGTTACTTTTAACCCTTTGTGTGTTCCTTTTAAAGCCCAAACTAAATGTAGTTAAGTTCTAAAACTGAAGATAACAAGATCGTAAAGATTGGGTTATAGGTGTCCCCAAAGTGTTTAAAAACACTTGTTACAATCGTGAAATAGTGCCATAAGAGACCTTCTCCTTGTTTCCTCCTTTTCTTTCTTGGTCATCTCAACCTACAAAAATTGGTTAGTCTACAGAAAATAGAGCCACAAAATAGGTCAATGGTTAAAGGAGATAAAAAAAAGCACATGTTAAAATTGACCTTTTACCCCAACCTAGCGTCGCAATCCACAAAGGTGTCATTGTTTGGAGATTCAATGTCGCTCTGTGGAAAAACAAAGACCGTGTTTGCGTTGGTATTTTCTCCAGCATCGCCCTTTGAGATTTGAATGATCTGTGTTAGAAACCAAGATCAGATTTGCAAACCAGAATAGACCCTCCACAAAAGAGAAAAACATAAAAGCAGAGATTTGCAAGAAGATGTGCAAATAATTATTATTTGAGGTACAAAATATTACAAGAGATAATTTGCTTTATAAAAGAAAAGATGCATAAACCTATTCTTATCTTGAGCAACAAGATAGCTCAACAAGATAAGGATAAAACCTATAACTTAGGAATTAAATATGCATAAGTAAACTTATGCTAATGTGTAATTAAATATTAATTACGCCAACACCCCCCCATAAGTGCAACTTAGGGAGAAGCAAATTATTATGCAAAGATGAGTCCCGACAACAAGGCCTGATCAGGTACTCATGTACAAATGCAAAGAGAGAGAAAACCCAGTGGGAAAACCCCCCCTCAGTGAGATGAACTACTGCAAAGAATCACTGGAAGATCTCTGAAGAAGCAACTCTGGAACCCCAAATTAGGCAAGCAAGGAAAGATAACTTTTGTTTGAAAAATACCATATCATAATCACAAATGCAACAACAGAACCGATGCCAAGGAACACTAGAAACTCACATATTGGATCAACCTTGGAATCTATGAACAACAATAGATGAAAGGATGAATGAAGCCCATAATGATGACAATATCTAGAAGTTGTGTCTCTCGAAGCCAATGCCAAATTGAAACTAAAACTTCCCATAGGATGAGTACCATCAAGATTCTGGAACATTAACCATAAAAACATGGCCCTCAAATGAGAAGGATTTGAACCAATGTGGATCAAGAACCATAAAATCCCAACTGAAGTGTGAACTGAAGCAAACCAACGATGTGTCTAGCTAAGCAAGAAAGAAGCTAAGGGAAACAACAGGAAACCAGACAAACTCATGCGAGTTTTCATCAATACGAAGAATGGAAGCAAGAAACCCCCTTAATGGAACTTTATATCAGTTCGTTATTACAATACCCAATGATTGCAGAAGAAGAGAATGCAAAGCTACATAAACATAAGCAAAAATGCAAACCTAGTGCACAAAAAAAAATGAATGCATGCATAAAATAAGGTACAAATATTCTATAAATGACCTCATATCTGCATAGAGGTCGAAACAAGCTTTCCGACACTGCAAAAATCACGAAAAACGAATAAGCGAGTCAAAAGATATGCTTTTCGGAGTGAAAACAGAAAAAATTGACTTCCGAGGCTGAAAAAGGCATCAAAAAAGAAAAAACCAGACAATCACACCTACACCATTACGTAGAGCGTCGAAACAGCTTTTCGATAATATCTCGTTTGCAAAAAAAGGACCCTGTATGTGAAAGTTATGCCCGTTTCCGCGAAACTACCTAAAAAGGGTTCGATTTATCGCCGTAAATTCCTTGGGGTTGTAATAAAGCCCTCTAGTCGCCTCAAGGACTAAGGGGCTGAAGCTAAGGGTTCATGGGCGAGTCTCTACAACGGCTATGTTAATGGGCAGGGCTTAAGGTCCCGGACAATGGATTCAAGCGCCGTCGCCTATATAGGACCCTGCAAAATTGAGCTTTTAAGGATCGGTCGTATGGAAAGGGCCGACGGCTTTATGGGGAGCCACCGACAACCGTGGTAATCGGGCGTCGCTTAGTGGGTCGCCGCTGGCAAGTCCCTTTATAATGGGCAAAGACTGATTTTGTTAAAAAAACTTTGATTTTTAATGATTTTTGAATTTTTCGATAATCGAGCCCCTCGCGAAGCTGCAGTTCTGGGGATCGATGACTTGGGTAAATTTTTGTCTCTTCTGGATGACTGCGGTCCTAAATCGGACACCTCCTTTATATCAAAATAGGGTTTCCTTTTGGGCTAAGGAATCCAACGGCGAGGTCCATTTTGGCCCAAAGTTCCCAAGAAATTAGGAAACCCCCAGATCTCTCAGGAAAATCACCGAGCTTGAAACCCTCGCAGATTTGGAAAACGGTGACCAAAATGAATGAAATAAAAGTCATTTTTGACTTTTTCCAACGCTCTGAATCCAATGGAAAATTCCAACCTAATCCAAGATGCTGCATAAATGTACTCAAGGAATGAAACCCTCGAGGGACCCCGAACGAGCTCTGCAATGTATTCCTCCAAAAAGGCTGAGAAGGGGCTACAAATCGAGGCTCTAATACCATGTTAGAAACCAAGATCTGAAATGCAAACCAGAAAATAACCTTCCACAAAGAGAAAAAGTAGATTTGCAAGAAGATGTGCAAATAATTATTATTCAAGGTATAAAATATTACAAGAGATAATTTGCTTTATAAAAGCAAAAATGCATAAACCTAATCTTATCTTGAGCAACAAGATAGTTCAACAAGATAAGGATAAAACCTATAACTTTGGAATTAAATATGCCTAAGTAAACTTATGCTAATGTGTAATTAAATATTAATTACACCAACAATCCGTCCCTTAGGAAAATCGATACAATGCCACCCTTTGGTTGCAGATGCAACGTCGCTATATAGCAACGCTGAACTGATAACATCGTTGTTTGTCCTACTCAGCGTCACTATGTCCTGAGAAAGCAAAAAAAGAGAGAAAATGACAGAATTGGCCAAAAAAAATGTTAATTTTGAGAGATGGGCCCTCCTAGCACCAAAATGTGAATGCTTTGTCTAGACGTACTCAAACATGGACAAACAAGCAAACATTAGTCCTTAAACAAGTGTAAACAAGAATTCCCTATGAAATTCATTCAAACACAAGAACATGAAAGCAAAGCAAAATATCAAGTAATCTACTAATGAAATCCTATTTTAATGCTCAAACCAACATCCCATAGGGGAATTGGTGCTTCTTTGATGTGGAAAGAAGCCCTTTCCCAATTCCTTGATAAGCTTGATGGTAGATGTGTGATTCTTGATGCAAAATTCCAATAACCTAGCTATGGATGATGAATTCTATGCTAACTTGGATGAAAGTGTGAATGAAATTGTCGATAATGAACTTGCATAAACTTGTGGATCCCAAATCAATAGAGAATGCCTCTATTTATAAGGAAGAAGGATTGAAGAGTGAAGAATGTGGGATTAAAAAAGGGACCAATGGCATTGTGCCACTTGTCAACATGCTAATGAAGGAGAGTGGAGCACATTTTGAACAATGTGCATGTTTAATGCATGTAGGTGAAATTTGAATTTCAAGAGGTGGCTTGTGTAAGAGGAGGTGTAAGAGGAATTAATGCCAAGGTGGCTCAAGGAGAGGACATGTAAGAGCCTTCAATGCAAAGGTGGAGGAAAAAAGTCCTTTGGGAGGGAAAAGACAAGTGGGTGGAATATTCAAAAGAATATGCCATATTTGAATGAAAATTGAGGGAATTAGTAAATCAAATAAATTGATTTATATGTGCAACTTGCAAAAGCTAGAGGAATGGAGGATTAGTGTTAGGAGTTAATTAATTTAGGATTAACTAACTTAGGCGGAACTAGTTGATTGTGACATTTAATTTAAATATTTTGAGTTTATTTAAATCAAATGAGAGGATATTGGAACATTAGTAATTTAATTAAATAAAATGATTTATTCAATTAAAAGAACATTAGGATTTAATTAAATAAATTTGATTTATTTAATTAAATGAAGAATATGATGAAATAATCTGATAAAGTGTATTATCTGATTTTAGGAGGAATTAAATTAATTAAATAAAGATTATTCAATTAATTGGTTAGTATAGAAATGATTAAGGAATAATCAGTGTTAGTTAATTAGGATCGAGTGCATGATATCAATTAGGATATTTTGAGTGTCGATAGGTTCATTTCCTAATGGTAGGAATCTTAGCTAGTGTTGATATATTTAGCGAACACCCTCATAGGAGACCTTGAGCCATTACATACAAGAGAGGAGAGTGGGGAAGAGGCGGAGGTGAGTGAGGAGGATCTTACACCTAAAACTACTATTAGGCCACAATGATATATATATATAAGGGTGGAGTGATATGAGAGGAGAGGCCACAATGATTACTATCATTTTTATATATTTACACCATATTTTGATACATTGGTAATTCCACTACATCTAGTGTGGGAAATCTTATTCTTTTGTAACATGGTCCTTAGAGATCCATCCTCCTATCCTCCATCCACCATCCTCTTGTTTGCCTACACCATCCATTTACTCAATCCCACTATCTCTTATCCAAACAATCTCTATATCTTTCCATCCTTTTCCCAAGGCTTGGTTCTCCCTTGTCATTGGTTCCCATCCACTCCTCTATCCTAATCATCCTATCCTCTACCCAATCCTATATGATCTAATCCATTTATCATCTATCTATCCTTCCAATTCAACCATCCCCATCTATTCCATCCAAATGCAATTGATCCTAATTATGCAATCTAATCTTACAATCCAACTCATAATCCAAAAGTAATCCATCATTTTGATCCAAATCAGTTGATAATCCATTGATCCATTATCCAATTATCATCATAGAGATGTATCTTTCCCAATCCATGCCTTCTATTATCATTAACAACATAATCCTTGGGGTATACATTGTTCTTATCGTTAAATTTTCTATCCTCATCATCAATCAATCAATTTTTAGCTTGAATAGGGGCATCTTCCTAGTTTGTTTTTGGTTTTTTGTGCATCCTTGATTTTTGCTTATGTGTATTATCATTATTTGCATTTATCATTGTCTTTGCACTCTATTTCTATAGGGGAATCATGGTCTTCCATATTATGGTGCTATAAGGCATATGTTTTCATTTGACCTTTTTGATCACATACTTGACACATTGTCATCCTAGTTCCTACACCTTGGTGCATAATGCCAAGTACAATATTAAATCTAGGTTTCTTATATCATTGCAGCCTAATGATCATCCATCCTCCTTGTCCCATCCATATCTTCATCATCCTTATATTCTCCCATCTATCCTTATATAGTTCCTCCTTTCATCCTTCTTCCTCTAACTCTCTCATCTATTTCAAGAGCACACTTATGTTCTTTGAACCTGCCTGTCCTCTCGAGGGGGCATTACCAATACCTCCTCGTCATCCTTCCTCATCCTTAGTAGTGACTGGGGCATCATGCCACTGGTACTTATGCCTTCCTACCCACTACATTTTATTTTTCTTTGATGTCACTTATTACAATCACGATGCCATATCAAAGAAGGACAAACTGTAGACACATAAAATTTGACTATACCTAACCACACTTGAATGTACCCTATCCTACCCATTAATTAAATAAATATTTATTGTTTAATTAATTAATTTATCCTTCACCTTTATCCCTCATTTTAATTAATTAAATATTTATTATTTATTTAATTAATTTATCTTTCACCTTTATCCCCCACTTTAATAAAATAAATATTTGTTATTTATTTATTTAATTTATTCTTTCACATCACCATTCTCCAATAATTAATTTAATAATTTTATTATTATTTAATTAATTATTGGGAGTCACATGACTAATCAAGACCTTTTCTAGATTCATTGACACTTGTGAAAAAAGTTAAACTAAATTTTCATCTCATCCATCCATTTCATATTACATCTCCAAATCCTAGCCCTTATTCCTAATTCAATCCTAGCCCTTATTACTACAACTTTTGATCCAAGCCCTAATCCTCATTCAATCCTAGCCATCCATAACCAATCCATCTTGGCCCTTGATTTCTCTCATGAAAATTCTATAAATGAGAGGCCGCTCATCCCATTTGAGCATCTCTTCTGATCTTACTGTTATGTTGTTGCATTTTCTATCTACTTCTCCCATTTTCTATCTAATCTCACATTATCTTATTCTCATGCCATCCATTTGATCATTCATCATATCAATCCTATCATCTTGTTGCTAGTTCTATTGGTTGACATAATAGATTGAAAATTTTGTTTAATTATTTTTTGGATTTAACTATAAATAGATTTGCCATCAATATTTTAGATCACATTCCATGATCCATCATTAAGATTTAAAGAGAAAGAGGCTGAGAGAAATGATAAATTTTAGACCAAAATTGATTAAATAGAGGAGGGGAATGGGGTGATATGAAAACAAAGGGATCACAAAGGAGCTCTATAGTTAGTACTCTATGGTCACTAAGTTTTTCTGTCACTTCACTTCCCCCCCTTATTTAGTTAGTTTTGGTCTAAGATTTACCATATCTCTCCTCTTTCTCTCTACATCGTTATGATGGATCATAGAATGTGATCCAAAATATTGATGAAATAATTCTCACATAGTGGAAATATTGTGATCCATAAAACACATAAGAAATATTGTTGATTGTAAAAATCTAATGTTTTTGATTTAGATTGAAAATAGAAAAAAAAACTTGCAAATGAAAAGGATGGATTAGGGTTACTTAACTCTATGAGTAGCTTGATGGCATTGAATTACAAACTATTGATTTATGATCCAAAATAATTCTTTTGTATTGCATCTAGCTCAATGATGCTCTAAAATATGGCAAACTACAATCTCTTCTTCATTTTGGGAGAAATCATGGCTCAAATAAATTTGTGTCAATCAAATGATGAAAATACAACTATATGTGTGAAGTTGATTTGCATTACCTATAATCAACCTAGTAAGTTCTCTAATCTCTAATCTCCTTTCCTTTTGATATCTAAATTTGTTAGAAAAGTGGTTTTTGTAGACACTATGCTGGGATTTTCTAAGTGGATAGATTCTATATTTTTCAAACCCCTATATATAGCAATTTAATAGTTTTGGACAATGATCAAATATAACAAGAAATCACACAATATGTCTATCTATGATTAATTATGAAAAAGTTGGTGTAACAAATAATGCTTAGATGTGCTCCTTGAAAAATGTAACTAGTGCTGAATGAGAGCTAGATGGATCTTGGATCTAGATGTATTGATGTCTTAAAAGGAATTAAGGTTTATCGTTTTATATAATACCTTAAGATATGATTTAAAATATTTTGTACTTCAAGTCAATATATAACAACTCGTTGAAATAAATGACATTAATCCAATTTAAATTTTGAATTAAAAAATTAAAGATTAATTTTATTTTATGTTATAATTTCAAACCAAATAAATAATATATAAATTGCAAATAATCCTAAAAATATATAAAAATAAAATCAACTAAATTTAAAAAATGTACCAACTCTTATTAAAATTAACCATATACATAATCAACCTATATATAAAATTTTATTTTTATTTACAACTTAATTTTGTTCTTTTTAATGATATTGAAAGTTGTATTAATTTAGGCTTGCTTATTTTGTAGTCCTTTCTATAATGCTCTAACATGCTTGTAATCTTACATATGGTTGTGTATACAACATCAATAACAAGAAATTGCATTCGTTTAGTTGGGCATCCACTTCAATGGTGTTTTAAAAATAACAAAAGACAATTCTATGTGTAGATATGCACGCCAAAGAAAAAAAAAAAAAGAGGGAGAGGGAAGAAGTTTTGTTTTTTTCCTGCATAGAAGTAACATAATAAAACATTGCACTTGAAGACATTTAAATATTTAATTCAAAAAGTAGAAGATATTTTTTGTTAGATGCTTCAAGGCTCACCTTCACACGTGTTGGCAATTTATGCTGATATTTTGATGAAATACCTTATATTTTTTAATTTATACAAACATTTGATGCATGCCACTTCTATTTTCCTTCAAATACAATTATTTATAATAAATTAATATACTTATCAATTAGTTATTATATTAATTACTTAAAATATATTTAGAAATATCAATTTGAGGAGTTTATTTAATTTATGTTATAAATTTAAAGTAAATGTTTAAAGAATGTAGAATTGAAAAGTGTATTTAGATAATATTTTTTCTCATTCACTTTAGATTCACTTTTACCCTTTATTCTTAATAAATAGTCTATTGTTCAAATTGTTTATTTTGGAGACCCCTTTACCATTGGGATTTGTGCAATTGCATGTTGTCATATGAACTGGTCTTTGTTTCTTTTCTTTCCAGTGAATCATTAGTGTTTTATCCTTAGGGTCTTATTTGTGTTCTTGGTTGCTTGTGTGTCGTCGAGAGTTTAGTATTTTAAATTGGTGTTCGTACTTTCCAGTCTAGTCTAGGGTAGGTATCTTGGGGTTATCCGTAGGCCCACACAAATGTGTTGATTGCATCTGTGTGGGTGTTTATGGAGATAAATTTATCTTTAGAAGGCAAGGAGGTGTTAAGGCAAAATGAAGGTGCAAAATCATTCAAAGAATCCCTACAAGTAGAGGAACCAAAAAGCCCATTTGGAAATGCAAAGTTTTGTGTGGGATTTAGAGGAGACGATAGAGATGCTACCATGGAAGGAGAAGATGGTCTAGAGTCCTGTGAAAGAGTTAAAGACCCCCTCCTATCGTGGGTTCTTAGGGTAGACCCTAATGAAGAAACACTAAAAACAGTTAAGGAGGGAAATATGTTAAAAAATACCATTGTTTTTCTTGCATGCATGGATAATAATAATTTTCCTACTAGAAAATTCTTTGATACCTGGTTATTAAATGTATGGGGGAAAAATTTGGGAATATACTTCTTCTGTAGAATGATACAAAAGGGATTGTTTGTAATTTTACTAAAGAATCACAACATGCAATTGAGAGTATTAGAAAAATATTTTTGGAATATTGGTAAAACATTGTTTAAAGCCATAGCTTGATCCCCTAAAGCATCCAAGGAAGAAATCATGTTTTGTTTAGTCCCAAGATGACTAAATGTAAGAAAATTCCCACCACAGATGTGGGTCTTCTTACCTCAACTGCTGAAGCCTTTAGTCAAAGTCTTGCAGGGAGAAGAAACATGTTCTACCCTACCTCATATGAATGCAAGGATTCTGGTAACTTTTAATACTAGAATCTAGATACCAGATGTATTAGAATTCTCTCAAGGAAAAACCTTTCAATGTGAATTGGAAGCCCTAAGAGGTATAAATGCTTGTTTCATGTGTAAAGCAGATGGACATCAAAAAAAGATTGTCCAAGAATTCCCAAAAATAACAAAAACAATAAGCATTATGGGTATGTATTCCATAATTCAAAATCTGTAAAGACTTATGAGGAGCAATTTGATAAAGCAAATGAAAATGAGAAAAAAATTGAGAATGATAAACCTAACAAGGATTTCTGAGGACCAATTTGGAAAAGAGACTAATTTGGATGGAGACACAATAAACCCTAATGGAAAAGGGAATCTCAACTTCCAGGAAATGGGTAAGTACTACATTGAGAATGTAAATCATGGTGTGGGTTCGAGAGGTAATGGTCTAGAACCAACACCTAACCTGATTCATGAAAATGTATAAGAGGGCAATGAAAAGGAAAAAGGTGTTTCACCTGAGCTAAGAGAGATAATACCTAGGAAGAAAAATACCCAAGAGTTGGTTCTAAAGAGATTGAAAGAAAAAATAAAAAAGAAAAGGAATGAAATGAGAAACAAACTCCCAAAATTTCCAAATTCTAGAGGCTCTCTCAACTCGGAGGGTTTACCTCTAGATGAGGATGCACCTATAAAAATAAAAAACATGAATTGTCTTAATCTAGACTTTTCTAGGAGGAGATGGTAAATTAGGGCAATAAAAGTAGATTAATACACAAAAATGAAGAGGCAAAAAAAAGAAATAATGTAAGTGGTTCAACAATAGTAATAAAAAACTTGTTAAAAAAGGAAAAGAGGATGACATACCCACATATTTTGATAGATTGTACAAGAGCCAAAAGAATACTAACCCCTAGCCCATATGAACATAAATGGTTTAAGTTGGAACACCAAGGGGTTGGAATCCTCTAATAGAAAATATGTACTAAGGTCTCTCTGTAATGAGAAAAAAGAGTTGGACTGACTTATGATTCAAGAGGTAAAATTTGTTGTGTTTTAGTTAGAGAATAATTTGAGGTTTATTTAGAAAAATTCATGTATTTTACACCAACCATGACAAAGGGAAAGGGGGTAATGCTACAATGTTAAATTAGAAATGGAGTAAATATATAAGTACCTCATGTTTCTCTCCTTCCAACAGATGTTTGTGGGTAATAATTGACAAGAATGAGCATAAATTTGGCATTTGTTCTATTTATGCCACCAACAATTATAGGGAAAGAATAAAAGTATAGAAATGGATTTCTTTGGAAATTCCTAGAGTGCCATGGATAATTGGAGGAGAAGACAAAAAGGGTGGTGTCCCTTGGGCCTATAAGAGTAATGATTAGTTCTATTAGCATGGAATGAAATAACTTTAAAATTATTCAATCCATTAGAAGGAAAGTAAAATCATCCAGTTCACTTGATGCAATAATCAAATTGGCAATAAAAGAATTTATATTGCAGATTGGATAGGTTTTATGAAAATGATGAAACCTTCTTCTTCAAGCATTTTGAAAGGGCTAATTGTGTTAGTGTGAAACCAAGAACTATCTTTGATTGCTATCCCATTGAAGAAAAAATAATGCTAAAAGGGAATGCCTCTAGTTCTAAAATTAGAAAGGAAAACTTGTTCAAGCTTAACACTAAAATGCTAATGTATGAGGATTGCCTAGGTGGTGTTTCTACTTTAAGGTACATAAATAATTTTTTTAACCTAAGTTATCTACTAGGGAATCATGGAATAGGTTGATGGCCAATATCAAGACACCTTTACAAACAGTAGGGAAGAAAGAAGCAATCAAGAGTAGAAGATAGGAAAGTGCAATGTAAGATGAATTGTTGTTGAAGTAGATGCATAGTAGGATGATACTAATCCAAATAAAATCCTTCACCTCAATAATATTAAGCATAATTTGAGATTATTTTAGGTTAAAAGAGCCTAGGGGGGCTAGAGGCAAGGCCAAAATTAAATGGGTTAAAGATGGGGATAAAGGAACTAAATATTTTTTGAACCTATTATGGAAAAAATGCATTAGAAAATATTGGTCGAATTGAGCATAATGAAAAGTGGATTTATGAGAATGAGGATATAAAAAAAATCTTTCATGAGTTATATAAAAAGTTATTTATGGTAAAAGACATAATAATTTAGCGTGTGCTCAAACTTAGGAAATTTGTACAAAAATTGTGCCAAAAAAGATCACCAAAGATATGGCAAGGGAACTAGAGAAAGAAATATCTAAAGAAGAATTACAAAATACCATCATGTCTTTTCAAATAGGTAAGTCACCAGGAGTTGATGGCCTTCCAATTGAATTATATAGAGCCAATTTGGGATGGATTGTTGATGATATTTTAGAGGTATACTAAGTTGCCTTAGAGAAGGGATCATTGGGGGAAAACATAAATGAGGGAATCATACAATTTCTACCTAAGGAAGGGGATAAGGGTAATATAAAAAATTGGAGACCAATTACACTATTAAATATGTCTTATAAGATCTTGGCCAAGATACTAATTGAGACCCTCCCAATAATAATGAATGGTACTCAAACATGATTCATTAAAAATATGTATATTTTAGAAAACTTAATTACTAGTTGGGAAGCAATGGATTGAGAAAGTAGAAGTGTACAAAATGTTGGTATGTTATTATTAGACTTTGAAAAGGCATATGACAAAGTGGAATGGTCCTTTGCAATTGTAATGTTAGAAACTTTTGGATTCCCTCATAAATTTTACAAAATGGTAAAAGTGTTATTTAAAGATGCTAATGCTCAGGTAAAGGTTAATAGATCTTTATCTGACCCATTCCCTTTGGAAAGATCCATTAGGATTTCAAGGGTACCCACTTTCCCTTGCATGATTTTTCATTGCTTCTAAGGCTTTGTGCTACATGTTGAGACCAAGCTTTCTTGGACGTATTGTTTAGAGGAATACACTTCCATATAATTTTTTGTTATTAAGCATTTAGTTTGCAGATGATTCCACACTTTTTCCAATACTGGAAGAGGTGAATATTACAAATTTTTAATGGACATATTTAAATTTTTTTGTATTGCTTTAGGGGAAAAGATCTTTGAGTCCAAATCAATCTTGTTAGGGTGGACATAGATACCCCTTAATTGTCCATTTCTAAATTTAGCTGACAATGGGAGGGACCAACTAAGATTTTTAGGTATTTGGGAATCCCCTTCTCTATAAAGCCCTCCCTAAAAGACATGTGGAATTGGATGTTTGGAAAAATTAAGAAAAAAATGGAATAATAACTACTTGTCAAGTTGGTAGGCAGGGTTCAAGTGTGTCAATTTTTTTTGGCATCCTATTCAATCTATTATGCCTCAGTTTGGTTTTTTGCAAGTTACCAGGTAAACAAAGTTCAAAAGCTAATTGGGAAGTTCCATTGGTGAGATGAACAAGGTAAGAGTAAGAAACATGCTATGAAATGAGAATGGTGCTACTTGAAAAAGAAAGAGGGGGGTTGGGATTGAAAGATTTGAAATAGAAAGGAATTGCATTAGCCTCTATGATGCAAGAGGGTACTCTCCTCTACTCAAACAACTCCATCACAACACAAATTACATAGACAAACTTTGTCTGAAATCAACATTCAATAAAATATAGATTACAACAAATTCAAATTTTATTAATTTCAACTTAAATACAAAACAACTGCATTACAAAATGCTTTCTTTGACATTCATAGGCACCTCGTACCATTCTGAATTTCTATATGATCCTTCACAGTCTACATCTTCTCTTTCCTGCAATTACTCTCCATGTAGTTTATCTTGTCTTTTATTTCAACTTTGCTTTCTTCTCATATGTTTCCTGCTACCATACTTCTCAATACATCATGTCTCTTAAGACTAGAATAACTCCCCTATATGGACCTTCCTTCCACTCTCCCTTTGTAAACTTTCATATGCAGTCTCTTTGTTTGTTTCTTTTACACCTACTTGCTAAAATTTAAATGTTTAGTTTTGCTCCTCCTCTTTTACTTGATGTAGAATTATATTCTCCAGGTAGGAACACTAGACTCTTTTTTTCCATGCTGTCTCTTCCTCAAGAATTTCCTCCACATACAAAGTTCTCTCTTTCTTATGGGCATGGCCCCTGCAATCTCTTTTAAATCTGCAACTTAGAGTTTGTAAATGTCTTCGAATGTTAGTACCCTTCTCCACTCTCTATTTTGCATCCCTCATTCCAATTCACTTATGTCCACTACTTGCCTTCTCATGCATCCTTTCAATATCACACAATCTCTCCATTATGCCATCTTAGCCCTTCAAAATTGACTTCTTAGCAATTTTTAATAAAAGTCCTCCACTTTATGCTGCACATGCTCCCTTTTGGAATTTCTGCAAGTTTTTATTCATTGCCCTTTGTCTTTTTCCTTCCACACTCCTACTCTCTTTGCAGCCTCTGTATTTCCCTTTCTTGGCCACCCTATCCCTTTGAATCATTTGGAAAAAATAAATTAAAATCCTCCCTTGAGGCGAGACCTATTCTCTTCCTCCTTAATTTTCCCCTCTTCGAATTCCATTGTGGCTCAACAACTCAACTTATCTTCTGCCAACACTTCGTCTTCCTATGTATCGACCTTTAATAGTTTCTTTGTTTGCATTTCAATATTTATTTATCTTTATCTTTTCCATTCTTTTTTAGTATTTATTTGTCTCTTCGTAGCTTGATTGAATTGATTCCTCTGTTTTTTACATGCTCACAATAGCCAGAAACCATACACCTCAAGGTCAATTAAAATCATGAAGAATAAATGAAATCAAACCCATCAAATGTTGCAACATTTGTTCAGTGTGAAAATCAAAGGTGTGAGATTTTGACAATCAATGAAAAATATGTCAATTAATCATCGCTCAAGACTACCGAGACCAAACCAAAACTGAAGAAAACAAGTTGGAAATGTTTTTGGTCAATGCAAATCGTGCATGCACTCGAGTGCTCCTGCATTAGACATGTTGGGTAAGAATTTTGTGAGCATATGCTCACAAAATGAAGTTGAGTAGTTGCACTACTCTTCCAGGTTGTCATTAACCTGCAACGAACTCCTTCATTGTCCAAGTGCTCAATATTAATCCTTCTTTCACTTTTTCTATCATCGTGCCAGAACAAACACCACCTCCCTCCAACAATAATGAATCTTCTTCCTTCTCCCCCTCGTGGAATTGTGTCCACCACAGCCTAAAATCCTCTACCAAATACTCAACACTCTCATCTCCTTCTTCATGGGTTCAAAGCCAACTCTATCCTTCCACCTCCACCAAAAATAACCTGCAATATCTTCTACCATTTCTACAAACAAATATGGAGCATCCACTACACGATTTTTCTCTTTATCCCTTTCTTCTTTTATCATTTCATCTGAAAACAAAATATCATTATCAGAGAAAAACTTTACCTCAACTGTACCATTCACATCCTTGCCAACTGCACCTTTTTTCTCTTCTCTCTTCGTTGCACCAACACACTTCATCATCCATTCTTCCTCAATTTCCATTAGTTGCATGAATAAATCTAGTTCACCTTCACCATCTGCTGCGACCTCTTCATTGTTCATCTCAATCCTTTCCTCTTCTCGAGTGTGATGCCTTTCTCATGGCATATCTCTACGACAACTTCATCTATTTCAGTAGGAGCTACCTCTTCCTCTTTCCATCTCGGGTTGTTGTTCTTGCTCATCTTTATCACTTTCCTCTCACATTTCCCAACATTCTTTTCCAACTTCTCGAGCCTCACCTTGATCTTCCCTACTTCACAAACTATATGTCCCATTGTATTTAACATCTCATCCTCCATTTTATCCCAATATTGCTCCCAAAATAGTATCTGCATGGGTCTCCTCATGACCCAACCCATCTTTGTCTACCGCAATCTCACCTCTCACAATCTATCATCACTCTCAAAACAAATTTCTCCGCGGCTTTAAGCTCTTCGTTGCTCAGGACTCCTCTACTCACAACAACCCTCACAAGCTTCTTCTCAACCACTACTCACTCCCATAGATCATGGTGGTTACTCTCCACGCTTAGGATTACCTACTATGATACTAATTGACGCAAGAGGGTAGTCCCCTCTACTCAAACAATTCCATCACAACACAAATTACATAGACAAACTCTGTCTGAAATAAACATTCAATAAAATATATAGATTGAAACAAATTCATATTTTATTAATTTCAACTCAAATACAAAACAACTACATTACAAAATACTTTATTTGACATTCATAGGCACCTCGTGCCATTCCAAATTGCTATTTGATCCTTCATAGTTTGCATCTTCTCTTTCTCACAATTACTCTCCACGTAGTTTATCTTGTCTCTGATTTTAACTTCGCTTTCTTCTCATATGTTTCCTGCTACCATACTTCTCAATACATCATGTCTCTTAAGACTGGTGTAACTCCCCTATGTGCCCCTTCCTTCCCACTCTCCCTCTGTAAACTTTCATATGCAGTCCCTTCACCCATTTCTTTTACACCTACTTGCTAAACTTTAAATGTTTAATGTTGCTCCTCCTCTTTTACTTGACACAAAATTATATTCTCTAGGTAGGAACGCGAGACTCTTTTTTTCCACGCTTGTCTCTTCCTCAAGAATTTCCTCCTCAAACAAAGTTCTCTCTTTCTTATGGGTGCAACCCCTGCAATTTCTTTTAAATCTGCAACTTAGAGTTTGTAAATGTCTTCAAATGTTAGCACCCTTCCTCACTCTCTATTTCACAACCCTCATTCTAATTCACTTGTGGCCATTACCTGCCTTCTCATGTGCATCCTTTCAATATCACACAATATCTCCATTATGCCATCGTAGCCCTTCAAAATTGACTTCTCAAAAATTTTAATGGAATTCCTCCACTTTATGTTGCACACACTCCCTTTTGGAATTTCTGCAAGCTTTTCTTCACCACCCTTTGTCTTTTTCCTTCCACGCCCCTACTCTTTTTCCAACCTTTGTATTTCCCTTTCTTGGCTGCCCTATCCCTTTGAATCATTTGGAAAAAATAAATTAAAATCCTCCCCTAAGGCACGATCTATTCTCTTCCTCCTTAATCTTCCCCTCTTCAAATTCCATTGTGGCTCAACAACTCAACTTATCTTCTAGCAATGCTTCCTCTTCTTGTGCATCAACCTTTAATATTTTCTTTGACTGCATTTCAATATTTATTTATCTTTTTCTTTTCCATTCTTTTTAGTATTTCTTTGTCTCTCCACAACTTAATTAAATTGATTCCTCTTTTTTGTGTACATGCTCATAATATCCATAAACCATATGCCTCAAGGTCAATTAAAATCATGAAGAATAAATGAAATCGAACCCATCAAATGTCACAATGTTTGTTCAGAGTGAAAATCAAAGGTGTGAGATTTTGACAATCAATGACAAATATGTCAATCAATTGCAGTTCAAGACTACTGAGACCAAGCCAAAACTAAAGAAAACAAACTGGAATTTTTTTTGGTTGATGTGGATCACGCATGCGCTCGGGTGCTCTTGCACCATTCTAAATGTATTTTAAAAGCTCTAGAAGGAAATGAGTAATGAAAAATACTTGTTAGAAGAAACATTTTAGAGTATGCCCCTAAGTATACTAAACAATGGAGAAACTTGCACTTGCATGATCTGTTATTTGGGAATTTTAGAGTTAAATCCTTGGGGTCGATAGTTTTTGCTAGTAGTTGGAAAGCTTGGGAGTTTGCTAGAGGATTAATCTAGAACCGTGGGGTTATTGATAATGAAAGCAAGGTCATTTATGACTACATATCTATATGGTGGAATTTTATGCATAATGATAAACCCCTTGCACTTTTGAAGGATGCTCAGCTAAAAAGTGGAATTATTTGGGAATACCTTGTATAAATGATGTAATGGATAAAAATAAAATAATTTCATGGGCTCAGATAAAAAAAAGTTTCACATTCTTGATTTTAATTAGAGGACCTATATAGTCCTAATGAATCTTAGAACAACATAGGTTTCCATGTGGTTAACGATCCCAAACCAAGTGGATTTGATAATCTCAAGAGGTTGGATGACACTCCCCTTCTAAAGATACAACCTCATAGTATGTGTAAATTGTTAAATGAACCCCATGATTTCCTAATGCATATAAACCAATTTTGGGGGTTTAATATGGGGAAAAAAGAATGGCCAATTGTTGCTAAAACTTGTTGGTTTAAAATAGTTGATCCTAAAAAATGTTATTTTAGGTGGATGTTATTTCTTGGCAAGTTGGTCAGTAGTTATGCTCAATCTATGTGTAGTGTTTGTAATTATCTTGAAGATATTGCTCACATTTTCTCTAATTGTAAATATGCTTTGAAGGTTTGGTCAATTTTCATGGGAAATATTTTGGGTTGGGATTGTAGGAATAATGTGTCATGACATGAAATTCTTTGCAGTTATGTCAAAGGTCTGATTAATAATGTGAATGTGTTTTGGAATGTTTTATCCATAGAAATATTATGGTTCATTTGGAAAAAAAGAAACAAATACCTATTCTAGGGTAGAAGGAGAATCCTTATTGAGTCTTGTAATAGAATCATTTTTTTACTTCTTGTTGAATAGGTTACATTGACATTGAAGATGCCAACATATAGATTTGTGAAGATCTTGGATGAAGGAGCTACAAGTATTTATAAAGATGATATTTAGGAAGTAGACTATTGGCCTCAAGATTTGAGGAAGGCAGCTGAGGAATTTAAAGGTGAATACATTGACTTCTAGAACAAGTATTGTAAAATGTGTTTAGGGAATGAGGAAAACAAACTAACAATGCATCTACACCTCTAAATAGGACATTGCATCTAAGATTTAAGAAATTTAAACTAAATTAAACTAGAAATCTTCAGGAATCTATCCTATTGCTCTCTAACTCTAAAGATTTCTCTAATTTACTTTGCTCTCAGATTTAGAAGCTAATTAAACTATTGAAATGACACTTAGAGAATGAGAATTAAGCTATTCTATTCTTATATGATTTAAATGTGCAACTAAAATGATTCTACAGCAAAGCTTCTAAAAAAGAAACTACTGTAAGCTGCCATGATTAAGATGCTGGATGGATTGTTGAGTGAATGCTAAATGCTTGAATCCTAGATGAATGCTGGATGCTTGGAAAACCTGCAGAGTAAGATTGCATGTTGGATCCATTTCCTCAGAGCTAAAGAGCTTGCATTTATGTACCTTCACTAAAAGACATTTGGTAATGTGGATACCTGGATAGCAATGGATTCAACTGGCAACTGGAAAGGCATGGACAGAAGATGGAGCTGGATCATGGAGCACGCCCTCCCACAGAAACACCAGGCAAGAAAAGAGGGAGGATTGATGGAAGAAGATTGAGAGGACTTCCTACAAGTTTGTCCCTGAAGCTCTTCCCGTGAATGAAAGTTGCATTAATTAGATTTTTAAAAATCTAATTTTATTGGTGAGTGAATAGTGGTAAATGTTTTATGCATAAATTTAAATAATTTTAATTTATTTAAATTTAGCAAAAGAGGAATAAATAATTTAATAAATCAAACTATAGGATTTGTTTATTAAATTAAAATAAAAGGAAAGTGATAATTAAATAAAAGATTTTTAGAATATCTTTATTTAATTAAGAAGAAATATGATGAGGTAATTAAATAACACAAATTATTTAAGTTGTGTATTTAATTTTTAAGATAGAAGTATAAAAGAAGCAATAATGATAATAATTAAATAAAACAAAGTATTTAATTTTGTTTATTTAATTAAGAGAAATAATATGATAAAATGAATGATAATAATTAAATAAAACAAAGCTTCTAATTTTGTTTATTTAATTCACAGAGAAATATGGATGAAATGATACACTAAATAAAACAAAGTTTTTAATTTTATTTACCACTAAGAGAGAAATAGAATTAATAATGAACTTAACATGTTTAACATTTCTATTTATTTATTATAGATGACTCTAAGATTAATTACAATCAAATGTCGCATTTAATTAATTAGATTCTCCGCACCATTTTAGGTGTCTACATTTTGCCCCTCTTCAAGTGATGTGGCTTACGCATTGCTTCAAAGAATGATTTTTCCTTAGCTACTAGTATTGACGAAAAGTTTAAAATATGCCCCTGATTTGCCCCAGATGTTGGATTTTGAAATGATAGCGATATATGCCCCCATGGGAGATAAATTGATGAGTTTTGAATTTTTTATGATTTTTCAAAATTTTGAATTTTTATGATGATTTGATGATGAATTGGTGAAGAAACAATTTATCTCCCGACAAAATTGTCCAAAAATGCCCCTGTGATAGATAAGAATTAATTCTTTAGAAGGAAAAATAAATAAATCCCATAAAAATCCCCCAAAAGTATCCTATAAATGCTCAAAAGGTCTTTTTCAAAAGTCATTTGTGCATGACTTTGACAATCTTGTGATAGAGACCCTCAGAGTGCTAGAGCTTTAGGATGCCGATCCCTTACCACACCCACCGACTCGAGCATGTGCGACATCACCAGCGTCCGGTCGACTATGGACCTCCGCTATGCACCCCAAACCTTCCTCGTGATTTGCGCCCGTATTTTTATTTTTCCTTTTTTGCACGTGTTTTTCTATTTTAGCGCGCGGCAAACGTGGTGTAGCGCTTCTGTGATCTGTTGTAGTGCGCCATAGTTTTAGCGTACCCATTGAATTCTGTAGCGCGTCCGTAGATTAGTGTAGCGCGTCATAGTTTTAGCACGTAGGTTTAAATCTGCAGCGTGTCAATAGGATTTTATAGTGCGCCAGACTTTTTAGCACGTTAGGTTGATTTTGTAGTGCGTCAATAAGATTTTGTAGCGTGCCAGACATTTTAGTGCTTTAGGTTGATTTTGTAGCACTTCAATAAGATTTTGTAGCGCTTGGAAGTATAGATTGATGAAAAATTGTGCACTTTGATTTTTTATTTTGTCGATTTGTTGTTGACTCCATTCATTTTAGTTTGATCTAACGAAATAAATGGTAAACGATCTCATGATGAGCGAGTTCCATTGATTTGATAATAATTACCCTCACGATAGGCGAGGAATAATTTAGAATGTCTGAAGGAATGAACCTGATTGATAGATGATGGTTCCTTCTTGATAAATTGATCATTTTATAGGTAAAGCACAATTTTTAGTAATTGATGACCTCATGATGTTTGATATTCTGATTGATAATGTATTGATCTGTAAAATGTTCTTTTTGTATGATAACAGGAGCATTTAGATGTTATTC